>JBBPRS010000141.1:0-51101 GCA_038093155.1 Boletus huronensis | reverse complement strand
CCCGCGCCGCTGCTGCGGCGGGGGGGGGCCCCCCCCTCGAAGATGATCGCATTAGTCATTCGAAGAGGACACATCACCGCATCACACACCCGGTATCTTCCTGTCTTACTCACGATCAAGCCCTTTTGATGCGGGTGCGATGATCAGCAGTGGCGTTTATGCCACACAAAAAAATGCATACCGTAGTCCAACTTGCAAACGACTGGCTAACGAGCACCGGAAGTAAGAATACTCCGGACCTGATCGGAGAATATCCCAGTGCAACTTGGAAAAATTGTGGCAGGCAGTACAGCGAAGAGAAAAACACGAAACCGCTGCGATGGAGCCGCGTCAGAATATAAGATTGGCGGGTACAATACAAACCAGGCATACTTGATAAACATGGTGATATATACACCTGTGACAGTGATGTGTTTGAAGATGGTCACTAACAATGTGAGTCACTGATTAGTCGAGCCCCATCGATATACAAAACAGATCACATACTGGGAACGATCGGCAAACGCGCGCCTTTCCATTCCCAAAGGCAAAATAAGGCAACGACAAGGACTCCTGAACACAGCGACCCGAGGACGATGGGCGAATTCCATGGGAACGTGACGCCACCCTGGCAGCGTTACGTTAATGACGATTAAGTCAGACGATCTGCAATCACATACCCAAATGAGTGGCAAAAGAATGAAAACAGATCCAACGAGCATCGAGATAGCACCGAGGTAATCTATCGCCAAAAGCTTCCTGTATGGTGTAAGAGGGTCGACGAAAGGAGGTAATGCAAGACCTACTTTTTCACATTGCCTTCCACTGGCTTGAGTGGAAGTACGAAGATAACAACACAGATGGCAAACAACGACATAGGAAGATTGACCCAGAAACACCACTATGCCATGATAGATAAACGTATGCCAAAAATAAAATCGAGAAGACATACTCTCCAGGACACCTTTTGGACCAGAGCACCACCAATAGGAGGTCCGATAGCATAGCCGAGAGCGATCGCTCCGGCAATGATGCCCTGATATTTACCTCTGAGAAAGAATCGTTTACTTTATGGCACATAAACCGCGCAGACATGCAAAGAACATACCTATCTCGGAGGCTGACGATATCGGAGACGACGATTTGTGCCATGCTCTGAAGACCGCCACCCCCTGCACCACAGACACCGCGAAAGATGATCAACTGGACAATGGACGTTGAGAAACCTGAAGCCAAGTTTCCCACTATGTATACCACCATGGCCACGCAAAGTGCTAATTTGCGACCAAAAATGTCACTAAATCGACCGTACAGCGGTTGGAAGCTCGTCGAGGTAAGCATGTAGGCAGATGGCACCCATGATGCAACAGACCCGGCATTGAACGAGGTAGATATAGTGGGCATAGCCGTTGCTATAATGACGGAGTCGAGGGCAGAGATGGCGGCGCACAGAGCAAGACCCGCGAACACGGGGAGAATTTTCCTGAACGGAAGAAGGTTCGTCTGATCTGTGAGCTGTAACGGACTCTCGTCGACCGATTTCTTTGGACGATCCGGCGTCTGAGTCGCGATTGTGGAGATGGGATGTGATGAAGCCAGCTTATCAAAGCCCTCCGATTGGACGCAGGGCATGTCACTGGGTGGATGGATTGTTGCCAAGGATTCCGTGTCATCCTCTCTGGACGTAGCTGAGCCAACGTCGGAAGGACGCTCCGGGTTGGTGATCATAGAACTAGGCATGGTGGTAAGGCTGGCGACACCACTTAAACTGTCTTGATGGGTGAGTTTGGAAGACTCGAAGCTGACGAAAAAAAAATCAGGGAGAGGATGTTTGACAACGGCCGCAAACCGAAGCCGGGGTATAGTGAGTAGAAAACACCAGGTCGAGTGAGTCACCCATGCTCATTATGATCAACCTTTATGTACCCTCGACCGCTGTGGCGACTCCAATGGTTTTCCTTGGTCTTGTGCTGCGCACGCTTGTGATTAGTTATTGCCAAGTAGATACACAGCGTGTTTTACCGTCTTTGTCGATTAAAGTGCAACATTCAATCGATTCTCGACCCTAAGAAGCATAGTAGCGGTCACCTCGCCTAGCCCGCAGTTCTTGGCGTCCCGATCCGCGAAGAACAGTTGCTCTATACACTTGACCTCTGGGTGGCTACTTCCTCGGCATGCGACTTTGGCGTAGCCCCACTCCCCGAACCTGCGCATATTGTGAGTTGATTTCCCAGAAAACCAAGACTATTACCTCACCGTAGTGGTGTCGATGACACCATGTTGTGTGCTGCGCAACCTAACTATCGTGCAACACATTCATGCCGAGTCTTTTGGCACGCTTTGTGAGCTCTGATTGGTTGACCACTTCACAAATAAGGAAATTACGTACCCGATGTCTTAGCGTAAAACTCTCGGCGCGGGCAGATTAGTAGTAGCACGAACGACACGATGTTTATATCTTCCGAGGTGCAGACCACGCATCCGCGGACAGCAATGTCAGGCATACTGGTTCTGGTAGAAGCCAAGGATAAATCCCAAAGTCTAGAGCAGACCAGGAGCGACCGTATTCCGAGGCCCGCAATCATCATACTCGGAATGCACGACATCGAGTCAAACAACGAGGGACCTACCAAGCACTCAACCCCTTTCGGAGCGAAAAAGCCTGGGCATCATCTAAAAACAGCAACGACGACGTCGCGCACGGTAGTCGGGCGGCGCCTAGAAACTCTCGGCAAGATTGAGGATCAGCATAAACGACCCGGGAAAGCGAGCTGCCATCCGGAACGCGAAAAAAAGCCTACTCTCCCGTACAGTAACCACGGCAGTCGCCTTGATCCGTCAGTTTCACAAAATACACAATTATGCATACTTTTTCGGTGTCCATACAGCATGTATGATACATTTCAGATTTTTTGCGAGTTGGAACGACCGAGATAGCTTAAAAAAGGCTTGGCAGTCACGCTGGGATTACTCGGGCCGCTGAGCCAAAATATTACATAAATAAATAATCGAGCGCTAGTGTCCTCGGTCGAGTTCCCTACGGGTCAACTCTCCTTGGTCGAGGGTAACTCCAGTACAGACAGCACCTGCTCCGCTAGCTTGCCTTTTGTTGACTGCACCGAATTGACGACCCTAATGCATAGGTCCTTCATACCACGAAAAAGAGCGGGATTTTGATCGGGCCGGAGATGGGTTGGTCATATTCTATATTTTCCCGCCAGTTTCGAAGTCGTCTTCTGCATATTCGGGCGTCACGCACATGAGCGAGGGTATAACAGTCGATTGAACAAGCAAACGAAATGATCAAAAGATACCGATGATATATATATAAAAAGAGACAATCGTAAGATGACGTGGGGGGTCAAGTGAGATAAATAAATCAAGATCGGTCCATGATGCTCAGTGAGAGAAGGGAACCTCCACAAAAAGTTCTCTAAACGCTCGTGGACCGCCGGGCAGATACGCATGCATAAACAGAACGAGCGGAGCTAGCCCCGTTATGATTGACCAGCAGATGCCTCCTTGGTCGCCATGGCTTCCTCGATCGCGCGACATTGTGAGAGGAGCTGTAATATGACAGCACGCCCACAAGCATTGCGGACGAATGGCGTCTATGAGAGTTGAATCAGTGTTCCCAACTTAGAGCACTCCCCAGCATAAATTGAAACTGACGTTCAGTAGTTCCCCAGGACCAGGTCTCACCGCTGATTCCCTTCCACAAAGTCTCAAAAACTCGTGGAACGCGCGCGAATAATGTTCGGGGTGTGTCAGCGGAGGCCACTGCGAACCGACATGCCGTGCAGTTTGGATGGCAAACGACATTTGAGTTGATGGGGAGGCGGGCATGGAGAACGGAGGAACAGTCTCTGCGAGTTCCCAGATGGTTGCCCCGAGAGACCAGATGTCGACTTTCAGCGCATTGTAGGGACCACTACGAGACGATGATCAGAAACGACGCTCGATGATATAACCAAGGATACTTACGCTCTCATCTCAGGTGCCTGTACCCCAACGCAGACCGAGAGTCAGACCATGAATTCATAGTTTCTCGCGTTTTTGCTTACCTGCCAGTAAATGACCCCCACTGGCCCATTCACGGTGGGTGCGTTTCGATCGACGCGGATAGCGTTCGAAAAGTCCGCTACACGGGTGCAGCAATGCGTGGTCAGCATCAACCCAACAAGTCATCGCAACGTTCAGGTCACCCACCAAGTTTCACGACACCAGTCGCGTTCACCAACAGATTATCGCTCCTGACATCCCGATGAGCGATGTGCTGTCGCTGGAGATAATCCAGACCATGGAGGATCTATTCGACGACACAGACAAGGGCTCGTTAATCCGTGGGCATTGACAAGCAAGTAAGAGACACCCACGTCACTAGCAAATCTTCCCACTAGTCTCTCTTGCAAAGCGAGGCCCTCTGCCACCAAACCGATCACGTCCGCGAGCGATCGCTCCATGAGTTCCATCCGTATCCAAAGTGAGGTATCCACTGCGCTTGCAGACCCGGCATCTTCATCTCGAGATGAACCGACGTAGACGGCATCAAGCAGGAGCAAATGCTCATGGTTCAAATTCTTGAGTAAGGAGAATTCGTGTAACACCGAAATCAACTTGTTCGATACTGGCGAATCATCTGACAAGGAGGGCGAAGATGCAAGGTGTGGTAGTGGGATCCGCTTGATGGCCACGTGTGACGTGCCAGGCGATATGGGCCTCTCGTTGCTTCCTTGCCGTCCTTTGTACGATCGAGCGCCCCCACAAGAGGAAACGACACGGGCAGCAAACACGGAACCACTCTCGCCCTCGGCGATCTCCACAAGGTCCGTAAAACAAGATGTAGGATTGCGAGGTGTGATGTAGGGCTGCAACTGCGCCAGAAGCGGGTGCGTAGAAGGCGGTATCGATGCGTGCGATTCCGACAAGGGTGCCTCTGAAGGCTGCGAACGTGCTTCTTCTTCGCTCTCACTCTCGACATCGACACCACCAAAGGTATCCGTTGTTGAGCTGAGCATTCTTGCCTCTGCGGCCAAGCTGCCCTTTGTCTTTGGCGCTGTGGAAGGGGACACCCCGTTCACTCCCTTTGGTGTCGGCAACGACACGCTCTCGCTCGTCGAGCTGGACGTCGTGTCTGAGCTCCCATGTGAGAAGTGAGAACTACTGGGCGATGCCACTGTGCCACACATTGCCTGTAACTGAGTGACACGCCCGAGGGAGGTCGTTCTAAACCTCGACACACGGCGAGGCGTTAAATCTGTCTCCATCTCAACAGGGGTTGGTGGAGGTGCTGGCCACTTTGACTGGGGGCCATCGCGCAGGAGTGACACCGAGGAGGTTTCGGAAACCATGGAATCGTCAGGCGTTTCCCCGTGTTCTTGTGTACGTGGTGACTCCCCACCTATACCAGGTTTGCAATACGACAAGGTCTGGAACTCAGTGTCCACGGTAGAAACAACGCTTTCCTGCCTAGAAGTTAACGAGACAACATCGGAATCGATGACACTCGCAACTGCTGTCCGAACAACCTCTGTCTTAGCTGTCGCTATCGTCGCAGGTGTCACAGTGATCGTTGACAAGTCTGAATCGCGGCCACCGGGGTTAGCACGAACAGGATGAAGGGTCTGAGATGAGTTGGGGCGGGAATCCGATGATGATGTGTGTGATGCAGTGGAGTTGTGCTTGAGGGCCTTTTCAGGAGAAGAAACTGGGGGTAACTGTGACCGGGGAGAAGGGGGAGGCTGGAGATTAGGTTGAGATGGTGCTCGTTTTATGGGTGGCAATGGTAATGTAGGTGGTGGGTAAGGAGGCTTCGGTGGCGCCGGACGGAGTTGCGCACGGATCTGCGATGGAGGAATAGGGATCGGTAACGGTTGCGGTTTTGCGCCAAAAAGCGGGCTGACGGGAGATTTTCCAGATATACCTGGTATAACGTTTGTTCTGGGAGGTGCGAGGGTAATTGCAGGAGGCGTTGCGAGGGGAGTAGGCCTGGGCTTGGGCTTCGGTGGAGGGGAGGGCGGAAGGCTGTCAATGCTAGCTCTGCGTGGCGATTTTGATGACGAGGGAGACGTCGACGCAGGTGGATCAAGGTCTTTACCAAGGGATGAGACGTTGGGACCAAGTGAAACATCGGGAAGGAGTGGAGTCGAGGGGGCAACTGATGACCCGTTCGCTTCTTTCACTTCCTCTCCTACCGTTGTCGTTGTATCAACGTCTACGGCTTGTTTTCCTGCATCATCATCAGGATCATCCTTGGTCTCTTCTGCATCGTCTTTCTCTTGTTCATCACCTTCTTCAACAGCGCCTATCGTTCCTCTTGTATGGGGTCCAAGCGTAAGATTCGTTCCAAACGAGATATCTGGCAGATTTGGCGCCACTGTTTCCGGCAACAAAGAACTCGACGCCATCGCTGAAGTGCTCCTACTCTCGCCAATCGTCGAGAGGGGTGGCATTGGCCGGATGGTTGTCCTCCTCTCCTTCATGCTCGTGGCATCCGCACCCTTTGGCCGCATCAGAACGCTCGATCTCTTCCCTTTACCACCAATCACACTGAACAACGACTCGGACCAGTCCTCCAGACTACCCTCTTGGTGGAAGGATATCCGAGGTGGGAGCGTTGCCAACTTGGTCATCCTCTTGTCGATCACCAACGGCGGTGTCGGAGATAACACCCTCGCTTGTTGTATTGGATCCATCTCCGCGTCTCCTCCGTGGAGAGCATTGTCACTGTAATAGGACGAGATATCCATAACTTCGTCGGCTGTCCCAGGAATGTTGTCAGTGGAGCGCGTCGTGTCGTCACTATTTTCGGGCATAGATGCTTCTCGATCCTCCTCTCTACTGTCGTGATTGCTCACTCCAGAAGGCTCGCCCAGAATCCCTTCCGCGGGAACAGGAGGAATAGGTCTGTTGGGTGGAAGTGGACCCCCGGAAACGCCAAATCCTTCTTTCTCTTTCCTTGGTGCCCATTCTTCCTTCTTGGGCGAAGCATAGGCGGGGGGAGGTTCAGCGTAGTTCTCTCCATTATAGGAATCTGATGACGCGTTCGCGACATGATATATCCTCCTGGGTGGCGTCCGCGGTGATGCTGATGCCGGTCCTGGTCGCAGACCTGCACCGGCAAGGGAGTGGGAAGGCGACGGAGAGGCAGAGTGATTAGAGGGAGTGTGCCCACGTGGGGGAGTGGGTATGGGGAGAGAGATGGAGTGGGCGAGCGGAGATGGTGCACGGGAGGCCGAGGACAGCAATGAGGCATGTCCAGCATCAGATTGGGCACGTTGCACCTGGATCTGTGGAAAGGCGGGTGTTCGTGGT
Source organism: Boletus huronensis (assembly GCA_038093155.1). Taxonomy (NCBI): domain Eukaryota; kingdom Fungi; phylum Basidiomycota; class Agaricomycetes; order Boletales; family Boletaceae; genus Boletus; species Boletus huronensis. The sequence continues at coordinate 43,808 of JBBPRS010000141.1, read as the reverse complement.
GTCTCTTGTCCCTAAATGAGACGTGTAAATATCGCGACTAAAGGAAATTCAAAACCACAGTAAAAGCGACAAGGGTAATCACCTGCGACGTGTGTTGTATCCTTGAAGTATGAGTCTGGTGTGAAGAAATACTTGATGTGTCGAAAGGATAGGGCTCGATCAATGTGTCATCCCCCATTCCTTGGTCTCCACCCTCGCCTGGGCCGTCCCCATCCACAAATATATATTGTTCCGATTCCTCACCCGTTGCACCCTCGCCCCCTCTTGAGCTTCCGACACCTTTCGCGCTCGCCGAATCACTCGCCAGCGAATTCTTGATACCACTCACAAACGACTTCATTGAGAAAGACGGTGCCCTTGGTGAAGGCGCCGGACTCGTGCCCCCAATCGTGCTAGGAGGACCACCACCAGTACTAGTCGCGACGGAATACATTGAAGGTGGATGAATCCTGAGAGTCTCTCGTCCTTTTCCTAGACTCGTAGAGCGTGGGACGGGTTCCAACAGTGTAGTAGAAGATGAGGTGGAAATGGTCGGAGACGTCACGGTTAATGCGTGAGGGGATGCGGGCCGTTCGGTAGAGTAAGCGGTATTTGAGTTGGCTAGTTTGGCATTTGAGATGATGGCAGTTGCTGCTGCTCGGCGGCGAGCATGAATCACTGCGATCTCATCCTCGTCGAACCCTACTTGTGATAGGGCAGCAGACCAGGACGGTGGGAGACCGATATATCTGTTTGAACGCGAACATGAAATCAATATCGGTAAGTAGACTGCATGTATGCGCGAAAACGAAGGGTTGGCACTCACCCCTCGTCCACATGTATGTGGTGCTATGCGATATACAAAGTAAGACACGGTGATTATCGCAATCGGAAGACATGCGCACCTGGAAATTCCAAGGTGATGATATTCCCTCGTCTCCCTCTGCATTCCCTGGTGCATCCTCGTGTTCACTGACGCTCGCACTCCTGCTGACACTGCCAGATGCGCTGGCGGTATCGGAGAGATCCTTCCTCGATCTGTTCCTTTTCGCCAGGCTGGCAAGCTTGAAGACGCCCTTTTTTGGTTTCACGGTGGCAGCGGTCGCCTGGCCCATGGTGTAGGAACTTGAATTGGCATCGTTCAGATTGTACATGCCGAGATTGGTGCTGGGATTGGGACTGGCGTTTGGACATGAGCCACTCGAGTCTGTGCTTCCATCCATGGAAGGACTGGGGAGGTAGTCCCCTCCACCCCGACTGAATGACCTGAGGGAACCCCCAGATGCAGAAGGAGCAGGCGAAGCTGCCGCGGCCCTTCCGTTTGCACTTGCCAGAGCGATGTTTGAGCGTTTTCCAAACTCGAAGCCGGCACTGGGCATGGGAGGATATGGTGTGGAAGGCGTGCCGGGGCCCGAGTTTGATTCTGGGCTGAGAGAAGGGGAGAGTGACGCGGCTGAACGGCTAAAGAGAGACTTGTTGTAGAAGGGAGGGTGGTTTAGGGATGAGGCATGACTTGAATCCTTGGGCGGTAGAGGTGGCGCGGTATCTGCAGAGAAAGGTGATCGCACCAGCCATTCAGGAAGAAATAGATCAGGGACAGACTGAGCGAACCGGAACCAGAACCAGGCTTGAGCTTGAAGACATTGAGGGAGGAGAAACGGGAGGACGGTTTAGCACCGTTTTGGGGAGGGTTGAGGTATGGCATGATTGTAGTTCTGGCGGAATCGTTTTCAGAACGGCTGGATGCTGGCAGAGTGTGATACGAACGAGCCGTCACGAGGATAGCATGTGCTTTGAAGTCTGGACTGGAAGTGTGAAACGAATGGGCGAGTGAGAGTGAGCGTAGGTTGGAAGAAAGGGACGGTCCGTGCTAAGAAAGCGACGCGTCCATCAACAATCCGCGACTCGTCGACGGGATGGACTCACGGACGGAGTGCAGTGCGCAGAGGAAACCCAACACCCAGGTCTCGTTCAGGGAATGTGGCCGTTCGGCATACATAAATACCAAATCACCGCACACTCCCCGCCAGCTTCCAGTCCCGCTCGTGTGGATCGCTCTCGTACGACCGCTGCGAAACGCGCTCATTCGCCCTTGCACATCCGAGCTCGAACCGCATGCCTCGAATCACATCAACCACCTCTTTTTGCCGCAAGGGCTGCATAGCAAGCGAGCCTCGAGCTCCTCTCGTTGAGCGCTGAGCACAAGCTGTCGCCACCGTGCGCGTCGGGCTCACCGCTTCCCACAGTTGGCGGGACGTTCCCACAGACGCGGCATTGACGTGTTCGTACGAGTACACACAATTTCGTTCCGCTCCTCCGCTCCTCCTATCCATCAATGCCAAAACCCGCTCCATCTGTTGGTCGCCTGATAATCCAAGCAGCCTTGTGCACCCGCCTCCATCCAACTGCTCGCAGACGCAAACGTCCACGCGCTCTCCTCTGATGCGTTACTCCGTGGCGTCATCTCCACCTGGCAAGCCCGCGTCGACGGTGCCGGCGAATCCCCACAAGCGCCCTTGGCGTTCCCCGTGTGCTTTGCCCGGGGACAACTAGTGCTGCGAGTAAAGGCCCCACCACTCGACGACGGCGGTAGCATCCTCTTGACAAAGTTGCGTACAACCTGTCCGAGTCGTCCCCGTGCTTGTTGGGAGACCTGAGGATGCAGGCGCGTGCGGGAAAGCCGAGACGCGCGGATAGGTGTCGTCGTATTCGTACGCGGCGCATCGGCGTAAGACAGCGTGGAAAAGTCGACCAGGTAGGAGTCAGAGTCTTGAGAATGAACTGGTGACTGTATCGACGTGGGTTTGATAACGTCACCGTGATATCGGTTCCGTTCCGGGGTGTTTCTCCTACTCGGTGATTGTCCACCATTGGTCCCAGATCGTCGCGGGGAGCGCTTCTCACCATTCGGCGACGTCGTTTTGGTCGATGAAAGGTGTTCCCAACTCTCGAAACATACGTTCTTGGATGGCATCTTGGGAGGTGTTATGGGCAGAGGTACCCCTTGCAAACCCATCTCCACGACAGACCATTTGTCGCTACAGCAAAACAATTGAGCCAGGTGGTAACACATAAGAATAGCTTGGCGGAACGCACGGTCGTTCGAACCACCCTGTTTTCTTTAACTCCATTCTGGCCAGGCGGTCGAGGCGGTCCAACGGACTGCTAGTCGACAGCTGAAGTGATGAAATGAGCCAGCAGTCCTGACAGAACATCATGCATGATACGAACCATCTTGGTGACATCACACATCCCATCGCCCTACACAAGGTCACACTCGTCCTGCCTCAGAGACTACATGCGTACCTTGCGAATAATCCCCTTCGAAGGGCTTCTCGGCTCGTGCGATTGATGCCGTCTGGATGCGTACGGATACGACCTCGCATGCTCCCATACACTGACGTCCCCCAACACAACCAGTTCCACGTCTTCATCATAGCTCAAGTCAAACGATGAATCGTACGATTCATATGTTGTATCTTGACACAAACTCTCTCCGCTTGACAGACTCTATATTCAGGAGGACGGGCATGAGCGTTCAGAAAGTAGGACGAGCCGAAAGACATGTACGAACTGTCAACAAGTGATCCGACTTGACGACGTTCACCACGAACAACCGTTCCTTGTCTGCCTTGTGCAAAGACGGATTGTCGAACGCGTCTGCTACTCTTCCAAGCACCTTCAGTGCGTCTTCAAAGTCCCTACCGTCACTTGATGAAACGATCGCGTTCGACGTATCCATACGATGGACGGATTTTCCAGCCGAAATTTAAGCTGGGTCGCACTGGAAGTAGGCTTGACGTCGTTGGCTGACGAGGACAACCGCATATCATTGACTCTTATGATGGTATGACATGTCAGCCTCCAAGTATACGATCCGTGTGTCCTCGTCAGCCACCACAGGGCTGTCCGGTAGTCTGGCGACCACCCCGTCAAAGGGGTCAATCCGTCGTTGGACGTTGACCTCTTCAATGGCTAGTCACCACGATGACAATGACGAGGCTCTCCAAACAGCCTGGAAATGGGCCACTAATGAGTATGTCTTCCGGGAATTGTCCATGCTGGCAATAGTTTCCGGGTGACATTAATGTGGTCACTGGGCAGTCACACGCAGTGTACGGGGGATTGTGGCTGTGTGGTCTCCCGTATTAGGACGATTGTAAACAAGAGAAGTTCGGCCGTACATCTAGTTGGAACTTCGTCTGAAACATTTCCTGAGGCCTGCCCCGAGGTTATGGATGCGACACATCACGGTAGCATGCTTTCAGAGGGCTGTGGCACTCACACGATCAGAAATGATTTTAACAGTTACGTCCATCGCGACAGGGCATTGGCACCGCCGGTTGGACAACTCTGAAATCATCCCTCCACTAAGAGTGCGACCGTCGAGTGACAGTAACTTGACATTTTGTTGATCGGCGGTCCTCTGGATGATGAGGTCTGTGGGCTCACAACTGGGCCTGGTTGACTCAATCATTATACATGAGAGTTCTATCCGTACGTAAGTTTCCAAGGTGCAAGCCTTTGTTTCCCTGACAGCACCAACATTCTTTCGACCTAGAGCCACGCTTTTCATAGAGAGCTTCAGTTTGCTCACATGTTGACACTCAACTCCAGTCGAAATCCAACCAAGCACACATTAGTAGTCCATTACACAAAGAACTCACAAACTATAAATACCAAAGCGATCCACAATCCTAACCAAAATCGCGTAAACTACTATTGTGGAAGCGTCGCCGTATAGATCCCAATACCACCCGGTCTGAAGTTCAACCCAGTCGCATTCGTATTTTGCGATACAGAGAAGATCCGCTGGATCTGCGTCGTCGCATTCGTCACCTTGCCTAGGCCGACTGCACCCCACGGCACGTAGGGCGACGAGTTGTTGAAATTGGCAACGAGGAGCAGGTAGACGGTACCGTTGTTCACGAGACCAGCGTCGACGCCCTCGACGTTGAACGTCTCGTAAGTGGCCGAAGGATCAACGAGGAATGGCTGGATGATTTGGGTGATAATCCCAGTCAGGTTCACAGCTGTTCCTTCGATGGTCGTCACATTGCCCGTGGTCGTCGGGTACTGGAAGGACATCGAACCTGGAGGGGCGTGAGCATGAATTCCGGACGAACGATGACGATGGATCATACCGGTTGCGCCATGGCTGAAAGAGGTTAGCTGCATAGCAACCCATTGCTGTCCCGTTGGAGTCGTGGCCCAGTAACTGCACACAAGTAAAAGTTAGTGCATGCAGTTCAGAACTTGTGAGCTGACTCACGCTCCACTGCCAAAGGCCTGAGGCGTGGTCCAGACAGTCTTGGTACGGTCATAACCAAGGATCTCAAGCCTGTCCTTGAAGGTCTGGATGCGAGCCTTGATATCGTAGATGTTGCCCTTGCAGTTATCACAGCCACAGTGACCAAAGTCGGGGGTACAAGGAGTATGCCAGACAGGCGAATAGGTGGCGTTGATGCCGACTGGGTATGCATCCTCGAGCACGATATCTGCACCCTCCACGTACGGAGCAAAGTTGTAGTCCTGTTCAGAATAAGTTCAATCATCCACGCTCAAACAAACTTGTGGGACAATTTACCTGGCAGTTCAGCACAATCGAAACTGGGTGATAACCATCCAACTGGTAGATCAAATCATAGGTGTTACGAGCAGCTCCGAGGGGATCGGAGTTCCCATCAGGCTCGTGAGCAGTTTCCCAAAGAAGAAGGTTAGGGAGCGAGCTGTAAGCCTGGACTTGTTGAGCGACGGCAGTCAAGTTCTGGTAAATCCTGAAGAGAAATAGACCATGAGACAAAGATGGAACACGTCGCACGGCTCAAGCCAACAACGCACAGTCGCATATCAAAAATAACATAAAGTCCGAGCTCGACAGTTCTGTCCAGAACTTCCTTAAATAATGTAGCATTATCATAAGGAGGGATTGGATGAATCTGCGAGAGCGTTAGCCGATGAACCACAGAGGAAAGATGAATCGCACGGTATTGAATCCGTCCGCATAGAGTTGATCAATCAGCGACAGATTTTTAGCAAGATACGAGTCGACCGAAACATAGAAACCCTGAGGGATAAACGGTTGGAAATCGCCACCCTTGCCATTGGCAGGTCGTGCCCACAGCGCGCCCGTCCGCAAGTCGGTCTTCACCACAGAACCGTTGTTGTCTGGAAGGTAGAGCAGTGACGAGTTGGTCGAGAAGTACTGCGTGACGGGCGTCCCTGACGTTTCGGCCTGATATGTAGCATTGCAGCTAACACTATAAGGGGTTTTCTGCGCTGACAGACTGCTAAGGTCGAGGAGAATCTCGTATCCGGTGGTATTAAGCGGGACCTTTCGCTTGGCGAAGACTCGATTACCGACGCTGATCGTGACATCCAAGTTGCCAAGGTCGTCGCATTCCGACGAATTCGAACTCGAGTTTGAGAGAGAAATAGGAGAAGCGCCTTGAAGATACCTGTAAACGATGGATGTGTCGATGATCAAGGCGGCAGCCTTTGCATCCTCCTCAAGGTAAGGTCGGAAGGCCGGTGAACAGCGAAACGCTACGAGAGGATCTTGACTAGACGCAGGTAGCTGAAACTGACCTCCCGGGGGAACAACGGTCTGATTGGACATGTAGTTCTTCCCGCACCTGTTTGGGTGAGGTCAGCCGGGTCATTCGTCAAAGGCTCGGCCAATACTTGCTACGCACCATGTTGAGCTCTGTGCAAAAACAGAGTTGAACGAAGTCGCTGCGAGTACAGCGGCTGCAACGCGAGCACCGTACTTCATTTTGGAGTGAGGATACCTACTAAGTCCCACCGTAATATCATGCAGGATCTTTTATACGTTTTGTTCCGGTCATTCCCGTCACTAATCCTGTAAAGGATGAGAAGATGGTGACGCCAAGAAACCACTCGTCCCTGCCGCATCAGGGCGCTGACAACAGACACTGCTTAGGCGCTTCGCCGAATACATAGTTTGGATGATGCCGGCGAAATGATCAGGGTCCACCCTAGATGGGGTTCGTAAACCCCGTGCCACCGGCTAATGAAATATTACTTCTTCGCTTGACAAGTGTTCTTCCGAGTTCCGAATTTCGGCCCCCAAGCGGGCTATTTTGAAGTTGCTTCAAATTGTTGGCGACGACGATGCCATCTTGGTTGAAAATATATTTATACAAATCCAGTATGCTCGTTATTTCAGCGGTTTCACTCACAGTCACTGAATCCGATCGAGCTTTTGCAGCATTCACGAATGTGCAAATTTTCCTGGCAGTGCCCTCAGGTTCACTCGAGTTCTTGATAAGCGATAAAACGTATCAAATACCAAATGTATTCGTTGGCGGGCCAAGTCCAGGCTGGTAATACTAGTTCAACGTTCAATCTCGATTGGAGTAAAGGACGCACACGTTTTTAGCACCATGCGCGGGCGAAAGCAGACCACTAATTCCAGGAGCGTAGTCCCGGCGATGGGGCCGGCCCCATTGCCAATGCTATTGGGCATGATAATAACTGAACTGGTTAATCCCCCATTCCCTCCGCTAGCGCAGTCAGAGTGCTCCGACGTGTTCGTATCGTGCTATCCCAGTGACTATCCGGACCTAAGATACTCGATCAGCCGAGAGGGAATGTAGACACCCCATATTACCCATGTGACCTTTCGGCATCCTTTTACTACCGCTTAGGTCGGTCCTAGGGTGACTCGAGGCACTGTCACGGGCGAGGTGCGGAATTAGAGGTGACAGTCTATCAGACTGCAGGGCACTGCTCCCACAAGTCATTGGACAGCGGACAGTCATTTGACGACTACTAGGCCTGTGCGATTTGGGCGTTTTTTCGAGGTCTGATTGGAGAGAACTTGACAAGGGGCTATGATAAAGCGACTGGATGATGGGCCCCAATTGGCAATAAACATGAAGGGACAAGGTTGCCGTATGCAAGGCACACACCGTCCCCCAATGCAATGGTTCATTAAACCTTGTGGAATTGTAGCTGTGCATCCACCCCAGTGACCCCGCTGCATTGCATTGCAGTGGATGGTGACGCTTGAATCGTTTGGACCCTCTTCGATCTGGCTGAGAGCGGCCGCGTCGCACATCGGTTGCTTTCAAACTTTGTCGAAACCGCGCTCGCAAATCCGAGTCGGAGGATGAGTGGAACTTGATCAAATTGTGCCAAGTCCGGAGGCGATGAATGGTGCAAACCTAACCCGATCGATCGATCGAATCTTGCCGACCGTCTTGGCATAACGTTATCGTTGCCAACCCATCGCTGGTCAGTCTCCTGATAGGATTCTAAATTTCTGTCCAGCGGTCATCCAACATGATGACCATCAAACACAGGAAGAAACATGGCACGAGTTGCAGTTGCGGAGGTAGAGCTCCGCGCCGCACTGGCTACCCTGAAGAAAGAAAACCCGGCCCTCGGAGTCCCGAAGATCCACACCTTGCTACTCGCAGCTCATCCTACGTGGGCCGTCAGTGAAAAGCGAGTCAGAAAGATCCTGCAGAGTGAAGGACTCATTGCGACTGAGAAGGATAATGGAGCCGGTTCAACGATCGCAATCCACCCCGTGTCCCGTCTCAACAACAGCCTTGATGTAACGAAATGGTGCAGAAAAGCCAAGGTTCACTACTTTGATGCTATCAAAGGCAAAGGTCTCGTCTCTACGGAGAAAATATCCGAGGGTGAAGTATTGTGGAAAGAAGATCCCTTCATACTAGCCCCCGAATGGTGTGTCTTCCCTTGTCGGTGCTATGTACTGCAAAGAGCTGCTAGATTCACTGTCCAACCATCGATCGTGCAGGGACATCTATGACTTGCAAAGGTACTCCAAGGCATGTGCATTCTGCTCTACCCCACTGGGAAACCACTCGCCGCTCCATCTACCGTGTTCGGCGTCCGTATCCTCAACACCATGCCCGGCCATGTTCTGTAACCGCCTTTGTCGCACACAATCAGAGAAAGTGCATCCACTTCTCTGCCCTGCCCGTAATCCAGCGTCGATTGTTCTTCTTATGTTTGCACGCAACGCCGAGTGGATGGCCCTCCATGCGCTCGCACAGTGCACCAGCAAGCTATTACTCTCTACCCAAAGAGATGACGGTATATTAGATGAAGACCTTCAAGTCGTGCAGGGTCTCGCTGAGCTCGGAATGGAAGAGCGTTTCCAAGGACTTCGGTGTGTACCAGTTCGCCGATCTGCCTATCTGCCCAGCGCATACCAATTGATATACTTTTGGGAAGGGATAATGGCACAGAGCCTGACCGCGAAAACTGGAAGAAGGCTCACGAGCTGTACCTCTGGACGTTCAAAGCTCCAAAGGCATCGGACGAGCAGAAAAAGCTCGCGAAGATATTGAAAAAACCGGTCCATGAGTTGATACAGAGAGAACTCTTTGAGTATGACGCTTTCCTGCGCGGATTGGGTCGCATGAGTCTCAGTCAGTGCGCTCCATGCCCTCTATCTCCGTCGCTCCCCATGACTGAACGGCTTCCGTAGATCTTGAAGCGCACGGTGGACTATACAAGCTTCACTCCCATCTCAATCACGCGTGCACACCCAACATCTCCGTGCGCCATTTCGATCAGCGCACTGCACTCCCTCGTATCACCGTTGTTGCCAAGGTGGCGATTGAGCCGGGAGACGAGCTTCTTATCACCTACGTCGACCCCCATGGTAATTACAAAGAACGTCGCAGAAGGCTATTGGAATGGGGGTTTGGCCCTTGCCAATGTGAAAGGTGTCTCACAGAAGAAAGAGAAGCGAAGGCGTCGGGCACAGATACTGAAGAAGCAGACGAGCTCGCAGATCAGCTGAGGGCTGGGCTGGGTCTCATGTGAAGGCCGGGGAAGGTGTTAAAATACATGACATGCAAGAGTTCCGACTGATACGCAATAAAAACTAGTTTCTTGTAGATCTGGTTTTGGGGGACCAACATTTAGCTAACAACTCCGACTCGGATGAGAGATCACCGCCTTTCAGGCGCGACGGTCAGCTGCCCCCAGTGAGAATGCCATCCATTGCTAAGTTGTGGCTTCTCACTGGCATGCCAGTAGCGCTTCAAACACTGATTGGAAGTGTCCCTGGGGCAATGGGATTCAGGTTGGATGGACGTGATCATGAGCGCGGCCTCGGTATCGGTCGATCCGCTCTGTCTACTGGCCGGATATCGAGCAAGTCGTAGTCGGCCTTGGTAGGTGTCCAGTGTCTATCGATCGCGAGGGGGGAGTCCAACTTCACCAGAATTGTTGATACGTTCGTCCCGTCGTGCTACCGAATGCATGCATGATAGAAGTACATCCTACAACGACCATGAACCTATCAGCATTCGAGCTCGATGGTAACCGATGGTAACCGATATCGCGATGGTGTCCATTCCACAGATATGATCACTGCGGATCATACCACATAACTCTTTGGTCAGGTGTGTAGACGAACAAGATGGTGCTGCTGAGTTGCAGTCAGGTGCAATACGTGGTACACGTTGTATGGTCAATGTACAAGAATGTGATAGTGAACCACATTTCTGAATAAGTTAAATAAAAGGGACGTCCGTCAATCAATCCACCCGCGGCCGCTTTCCCGGTCTACCGTCCACCGGCTCGACTTTACCATCCTCTGACCTAACTTCGGCCTCTGTTCGTGTATCATTTTCGCCAAATGCACTGCGTATTGCTGAAGCTCCTTCCTGGTGTTCGACGGATCGGGAACGTGACCTGTAATTCGCATGTGCAGGCTGGGAAGATGGCCGCGGTGGAGCACCAACGGCTGACGCGACAGCACTCTGAGGAACTTGTCGAAGAACCGCTAGCTCGCTTTCAGCCCTCTGTCGTGCCGCTCGTTCCTCCTCCCACAACCTTCGCATTTCCTCCAGCTGTGCCTGCAAGTCTCCCATCGCTTGATCCATCAGTAACTTCTCCAGCGTCCACTTTTCGATATTGCGCGCTTCGTTTTCCTTCAGATGATGGATATACTGCACGGCCCGAGCAAGGATCGCTCCTTTCGCCTTTTCTCCAGAGCTATTCGGCACAATCCGACCGAGCTCATTGATTCCTTCGTTTATGTTTCCCCTTCGTCGGCGCTCAACTTCTTTCTGGGGAGGAATGAGCGCCTGGGTTCAGGTCATGAATGGAACAGCATACATGGTTGTCTTTCCTCTGGCGAGCCCATTCGTCGGTCCCCATGGCAGCGGTTCGATTGCCTCTTGTCCGACCGGTACCGGACGTGGATGCAGTCGTTGGTTTGTCGCTGTCATCAGAATCTTTTTTTGACTCCTCGTCTTCTTGGTCAGGTGGACCCGTGGGGATCGTAGTTGTCTGTACAGCGGCAGCGGCAGCAGCGGAGAGCTGGCCTAGGTTTGGAGGGCCACGAGGATGCGAAGATGGGCCAGGGTCACCTATACCTGGCATACCATGTCCTGGAGGATGAGCTGGAAAAGTTGTATGGGGAACAGGAAGTTGGTGGGTGGCATGCGGGATCTGATGTTGGTTGGCACTTTGGATAGGAAACAGCCCTTGAGCAAGTGCTTGCAGTGATTGAGCTGCATCTGGTCCGAGATCTACCTGGCCATTCTGACAAAACGATCAGCAGTGGAATCACATAACGTGACCAAGGTCATTAATCACGTGGCGTGTGTAGCGAACTAGACAGGCTATAACGGACCTTTTGAAACATCTTTAGGATGCTGGTGACCTGTGCAGCATCGATGAGCACTGGATTATCGCTGCTGGGAGGAGGAATGGGGCTGGACGCAGGACCCTGTTGATTGGGTGGTGCTTGCGAATTAACTGGGAGGGACATTGTGCCTTAAACGACCGGAGCGTGCAGATGACAACACTTATTTATTGGACCCTCTGGCGGTAAGAGCGGGGTCGTGCGCGAGGTGGATCCGGGTGTGGATGCTGGTCACGGGGTAAGAGAGCGAGGTCACGAGAAAGTCACATGTCGCCGTTTTATTCATCCTGTGGACCAAACAAATGCAAAGTTGGCGCCACCTTCACCATGAGAACGGCCGATGGGGCCGATGGTGGGAGGGCAGCAGAGGGGGGGGGGCCAAATCCCCTTTGTAGCAATAGGCAGTGACGACAGGATCGACTCGTTGTGCGACCAGGTATTGCCAAGGACGCTGCTTTCGCTCGTCGACCTCGAGAAGTTGGACCGTGGTAGCGGGCGCGGAAACGAAAACACGCCTTACGCGACCACGTTGCTTCTTCATTCCTCGGCAAAAACAAGAAAAAAAGACCGAGGAATTCAAAGTTCAAGGCTATAGAATAGTCATAAGCACTTTGATCATGATTCATGCGTTCTACACAGGGTCCCTGAGGTTCCCCTTCTTGGTTCGTGGCGGCGTTTGTACAAAACTAGATTTTCGTTTCGTAGTGACTGTATCATCCCTCTATTCGCTTTTTTTCCTCTCTAGTCGCTGTCCGTTCGTGTCCTCGGACTCATGGCACACCATAGCTCAGATGACCCTCTCGCATTCGTCCTTGCCCCTCCTCCCGACGAGAGTCCCGAAGCGAGGGAGGCCCGTGAGCGCGCCGAGGCCGAGGCTCGGAGGGTGAGCGATAGTATTGACGAGCAACTTCGACAAGAGCGTATAGCCTTCAAGAAGAAGAAGAAGCCGGTCAAGGTCCTTCTCCTGGGCCAGAGTGAAAGTGGTATGTTCGCGTGTCCACTGTCCAGCCACCTCAGTTCCCACCTAATCACCCCGAACCAGGCAAGTCAGCCACGTTGAAAAGTCTGCTCTCCATCCCCCATCCAATTTTTTTCCATCCGCTGACTGTCCCCCTCGCCAGATTTCCAACTGCAGTATGCTCGCCGTGAGTGGGCAGAGGACAAGGCAGCTTGGCGTGCGGTGATCTTCCTCAACCTCATACGCAACATCATCGATGTTCTCGATATGCTGTTGCGTGAGATGTCTCTGTCAGACGGCGACAGACGTTCTGCTAGCCCAGAATACATCTCGGCCCACGACTGGGAACCTTCATCCCATACCCCCGTCTATTGCTTCACTGACAAACACCGCCTGTTGAAGCTACGCCTCGCACCTCTACGAAGAGTTCAGGTCGATCTGGAGAAGAGGCTTGGCCCAGGGTCCCAGGAAGTCTATTCTTACACCCCTCCTGCGCCAGGCGAGGCAGGCGAAATCCATCCCCGGGAGTTTGGGATCATTTCGAGGAACGGCTGGAAATCCGCGTTGGAAAAGCTACAATTGGTGCAGAAAGACAATACTTGTCCTCAGCCCGCTCTGCGACGGAGGGAAGAGGAAAAGTACGAAATCACCGACGTTCTTGTTGGCTGCAGGGAAGATATGAAGAACCTTTGGCACGACGACGTGGTTCAGCAAATTTTGACCCACCGGAAAGCCCACATCGAGGATTCTCCTGGCTTGTGAGTGTCGAGTGCGATCACGTCTTCCTTGTTTTATGATACATATTCAAGTTTTTTGAACGATATCGAGCGAGTCGCTTCTTCAGGCTACGAACCAAGTGACGATGATATCATTCGCGCTCGACTCCGGACTGTTGGCGTTCAGGAGCACAAGTTCATCATGGAAGAAGGTTGGTTCATTATGCCCACTGCTAATGATGTCCCTCAGAAATGTTTGATCATGTTACCTCAGGTCAAGCAAGGGAATGGATAATGTATGACGTTGGTGGTACAAGATCTTCTGTGAGTGCTTCGCCATGAGGTCTCAGCGTTCATCGAACATCCTGTGTTAGCGAGCAGTTTGGGCATCCTACTTCGATGATGTGGACGCGATCATACTTCTATCTCCAATATCCTGTTTCGACGAGAAGCTACGCGAAGACTCGAGAGTCAACCGGTTGGAGGATAGCTTCCAACTCTGGCGTTCTGTCTGCTCTTCCCCGTTACTCGCAAAGACTCAAATAATCCTTTTCCTCAACAAATGTGACCTCCTCCACAACAAACTCAAGCGAGGGGCTCGTGTAAAAGATTTCATACCAAGCTTTGGAGACCGGAAGAACGATACAGTCACGGTTATGAAATGTGCGCCCAATTCCGCCTCATCATTAAGCCCGCTGGATCTGATCACATCCCGGCCTTCCCATGCCGTTTCTGTTGCGATTTCCAGACTTCCAGTCACATTTCAAAGAAATGTTCAAGTTACTCTCACCAGAACCACGGCCATTCTTTGTTCATTTCACATCGGTGATCGTGAGTCTATCCCACCGACTATCTTCTTCTTCCCTGTGCCTGGGGAAACTATATTTTCGCTTTTTTTTTACTCAGCCCTGACCATCCCTCTCAGGACACCAAGGCAACCGCAACCACACTTAGCGTCGGTGAGTGCCTCCGCGGTCTTGATCACATTCCGGGTGGAAGCTCATTGATGTCACCCTTCAGTCGAGGAGAGTATCCTTCGATCACATCTAAGGAATGCAGATCTATTATGAAGCAGTGTTGGTAGCCCACGTAAGACGAGGCACGAGGCCAGCGTAGGGCTTACCTCTTGCCTCTGCCCATTTCGCATCCCCAGCAGTTGTAGCAATCTGACACAGCATAGTCCTCGTTACTTTCGTTACTTTCGCACCCACCCGCCACTCCCTCTCACAGGCAACATGTTTTGTCCGATACTGCTCTACTTGATGCCGTCGTTCGAGCTTAGCTGTTTCGCTTCACAGCTCACCCTCACAGCTCGCTCCCGCCCAACAGTACTCCTGGGTCTAGTTTCGGACCGGAAAAAGCCTGCGGCTTTTCACCTACCCATGTCCTATACCCACCATATATTGTCCATGTAGAGTCCCCCCCCCAATATATGATCGATTGTCTCCTCTCTACACGGACTGGTACTGAGTAACCACCGACCCCTTTCTTGGACGAGCCACATATCACATCGTACCACCCCACGTAAGCTCAGAACGCATAGAATGCATTATAAAAGTCTCCGCCCGACCTTGGGAAGTTGTACTGAACGTGAAGTGATAAATATGCTCTTATCCCAAGGGGGGCCTCGAGGACTAACCCCACAAGGCAGTACTTTGTACATCGTTGGAACGGACAGCTCCCTCTAGCACACGACGGTCCATAACGCGTAACGGTCCGTAAGCTGCTTGTGTGCTCATTTCGATGTGGGTTGGCTAGATGTCTAGGTAGTAAAAACGTAAAGCGCAATCCAAGTATCCACATAGCATCGCTCATTCTATGATATTCGACTCTGTCCATCCTCTCTTCCAACCCCATTTCGCAACGTCGGCGTACCCAGCCCGCGTTCTGAACGGCTCTGTTCTTCCGGGGATTGCGTCCTGGGAAATTCTTGGGGAGGCGACCCTGTCGAAGAAGCGTGGGCTGTGAGGTCAACTGCCGGGCTATCAGGTTCATCCTCGGAATCGTGAGGGTTTCCGTTTATGCTCGGGCTCTGTATGTTGGCGAGGGAAGCGTTCCGACGGGCACGACGGGCGTGGAATGTCCGACTGGCCGTCGCATTCGAGAAAAGGGGTAACAAGTACCGCTCATCCAACGTCTGGAACCATTTCCCATCTTCTCCGACCGCCGCGCTCCCCTGCTCCTGGTGACCACCGTGATCAGCCTCAACATGGCCCTCAGGGTCAGTAGACGTCGCAGCCATCGGAAGGACCTCCGCATCCGAATCGAACGAATCTGAGGACGCCATGGAAAACACGTTGGTGGCGATAGGAGAGGACTGTGCCTGGGTGTGGTGATTGTAACTACGTGAAGTGTAATGCGTCCCGATTTGCCCTGCTGCACGAGCGTATCCTTGCTGTGATGTTGACAAGTACGGCGCGGCGTCGTCGGCGTGCCGGTTCCATCCGCCAGACGTGCGACGGCCAGACCAAGCGACGCGTTCAGTGGGACCATCCTCGTCGCTGCTGCTCGCAGCCTCATCCTCTACCCCTGTTCTGATACCGAGGATTTCGAGCATCCGAGCGGTCGTTCCGCCAAATACAATGACCGTGAGGACGACAACGACGAGGACTGTGATGCGCAGGGTCTGTGCATTTTCACCCTTGAACCCTGCTGCCAGGGCAACACCGACGGCCCCACGCAAGCCCGCCCAGAACAACATCATCTGATACGAATGCGGGAGTTCTTCGTTGCGCTGTCCGCGGGCATGCTTCGTGAAGAAGTTGATAGCCTCGGATAACGGAAAGATGGCAGCATAACGAGTGAAGACGACGATGACGGTAGTGACGGCAATGAAGAGAGGCTTCACGTAGTTCGTTACGCGTTCAGAGGACGGCGGGCTCGTGAAAAGGGAGAGACCAAGATATATGAAGATAAAGTTCTCCGAGAGTTGCGCGAGTGTCGAGAAAATGTACTTGGTTGTGCGTTGCGTCCTACGAGACATGGTGTGATATGCGTAGTGCTTCAGGGTTATCCCACAGAAGAGGAGAGAGACGATGCCAGACATGGAGAGGCCATTCGAAAAAAAGTAGCAAGTATAGGCACAGAGTGCAACAAGGCAGGACTCGATGGAGGGATAGACGCTGAGGGACGAGTGTTTCAACACTAGGGACATCGCGAGGCCGAAACTGACACCCAATGCCATCGACACGCTGAAAGAGAGAAGGAAGATACCAATGCCATGGAAGACTGACGATAGGAAAATCTCCGTTCCGTGGAATTGCGTCAATGTTCTGTAGAATATTCATCAGGGGCTAATGTGGAGAATTGCAACTTGCGATACTCACTCATACATGACGATACTGACGGCGTCATTGAGAAGACTTTCGCCAAAAATGATCGTGTAAAGCTTCGGGTCGACCTTGTACTGTTGAAAGATGGCGAGGATGGTCACAGGATCTGTAGCAGACAGCGTCGAGCCGAATATTAGACATTCCAGCAAGGTGACGTCCAACGATTCCAGCCCCAAGAATGCATAAATGTACACGAGAACTCTGCACTGAAGCTGGTAAGCGATCTGGAAAACGACCCTTGGCATCCGTGTCTACGCACCCAACTCCCATAGCGGATATTGCCGTTCCCAGAAAAGCGAATGTGAGGATAGAGCCAAAGTTGCGGAAGAAGTTTTCCTGCATAACCAAACGAGTCTACACGTATCCCAAAAATCAGTTGTGAGCAACATGCACTCACCTGTTTTAGCTCGTAACCCGAATTCAATATGATTGGAGGCAGGAGGAGATTGAAAAAGAGGGTATGCTTGAATGTCTAGAGCACGACGGTCAGCTCTCTCCAAAACGTACGAACGTGGGATAGAAAAGGCGCCTCTTCGAGTGCATGAAGAGCGTGTTGGCGGGAGCCGAATGAGATCGCAAGTCCGCAAGCAATGGTTGGAGATTGACAAAGGGCGTCGACTCACTAGCATTTCTCTTATCATCGTGCCCGGTGCCAGACGAACGACGAGTCCGACAAACATGCCTGCAAAGATGGCAACCAACGTTTCATGAATTGCCCGTATGCGTTTTAATTGTAGATAGTAGGAGGTCCATAGAGAGAGGATAAGCAGCAGGCAGACAAGAAAGAGCGACCAGGATGAGTAGAACTCTTCTTCTTCCGCGACGGGTATGCCAGATTGCACCGCGTCGGACGCCTGGACGGTGACTGAGCCGAGCGTAAACGACATGGATTGAGAAAAGGTTAGTGAATCTGCGTAGTGAGTCTAGTACATCAGTTCCAGTCGGAAGTTCTTCTGCAGCAGTAGTAACGCTGCCCTTTGCAAGTCGTAGATCAGGTGAAGGTGGGATTCCGCTTATGTAACACACCAGTCCAAAACCCGGTGAGCGGCGAAATTTAATGTGCCATCCATTAACACAGAAAGGCTGTACTCTAGTCAACGATCAAGCAACCGTCAGCGGGCGCGCCGTGACGTCTTTGGCAACGAGGTCCAGTTCGGCTTCCTCTGATTCGCAGCCTGGTTGGCCACGGCTTCCACTTTCGCGCGACGATACCACTCCAAGATCATTCTACCCGTGTCTCTCATCGTCACAGGCGGCATCGGCGTCGCCGGGGGTATCGCGAGCGCTTGACGGATCCGTGGCACTCTCAGCAAAGAAGATTGGGTAATCGACAGCACCATGCCGGTAAGCATGCTCAGCCACAATCCCTTGATCGAGTCGGTGAACAATTTCTCCCAAAGAAAAAAAATGATGCGCTCACAGTCGGCATCCATGACATCATGGGCAACGTTGCAAAGGTGGCCACTCGCATGGCGTTCATAGTATGAGCCATGACAGGCTTTGTGGGGTCTAGTTCCTTCTTCATGACCTATAGGTCCAACGTCAGATGTCACCTGACACAGCTAGGGAGGAATTCTCACCGAGAATTGAGCGTTCATAGCGAGAAGCACGAGTGTGGGCATGACATAGTTACCACTGAGCGTTAAATCTGGTAGAAACCATACTCCACTCTGCGCCAGTTGCACGACCGGCAACTGTACCATATTTTTGACAGCGAAGAACAAACCAAAATTGCCGACCATCTGGATAACGGGGGGAAGAAACATGGATCGGAGGGACACGCCTGCCTTCTCCATCAGTTTCTGTTTTTTCAACATGATTTCCATCTGGGCTGCTCGGTCCTTGACTCCCTCAGCTTGTTCATCGAGTGTCTTGATCTGGTCGGCATACGGACGGAGTCGTGCGGTGTTACGCATGCTCGTCAACGCAGTGGGAATAAGGATTGCTCGCCAGAACAGCGTGCCTGCGATAATGGTGTAGAACCATGGCATGCCAGTGCTCACTTGCAACAACTCGAAGGACCAGCTCATGATACCCGACGGCCACCAACTTGTAATTCCGAGAGCGGCAAAGTCCCCGTATTGCAGTGGTGGAATGACGTTGGTCGCGATTTCGGACGCTGAAGCTGACACGTCGGCCGGGAGCATTTCAGAGATGGACTCTGACGTAGGAATGGTAGTTGAAACAATTGCTTCAGTTTCGGACGGTGTATCTGTTGAAGCGACTGCTTCTCCGGGTGTCACAGTTTTGGCCTGTGCAACTGGCTCTGGTGTGTATTGGGAGGAAGGTTCCGTAGGGTTTGCAGCCTCAGAGGCTGTTGGCTTCGACCACCAGTAACTTCGTACATTTGAAGGACCCCGGAGAGACGGAAAGTTATCCAACGGACCCTGCAAATGCTGTTCTACAGTCAGTTTTCTTTTTCGTTGCTATACGAGAACGAGAATTACATGCCTGGAACGCAACCAGCCGATCCCGAGGCTGAAGTGAAGCGCAAGCGAGAACCCTGCAACAAAAAGGGTGAACACGCGTCGACCAGGATGCAAGTGAGATACCTAGAACCAGCTCGCAGGGCCAATCGACCACCTGCACAGGCCGTCGTACCAAGCATTGCACCGGGAAGACACGAATATTAATGGCGTCGAAAAAAATCAGAGTGTGTGAACCGAACCGAACCAAACCCCCGTGCGGCTGCGAGCGAACTAGCTCACACGCTTTCTTACCTCCATGTCAACGATAGGGGTCAGTTGCAATCCCGTTCAGAAAACAGCGCTAAGATAAAGAAAAAGGTTCATCGGTCAAACTAATTTCTACCGATAGGTCTCGTTGAGCTCAATAAACTCCGTGCGCGGCACCGAACCTTTGATGCGTGTATACCGCCGCTTTCTCGCGATTCTAGGTTATGCCATCACCGTCCTTGGCCTGTTTGACGTGAGGTTTTATAAAGTAAGGAGCCATTCCATTCCAGAGCTCATGACGTGGCTCGTCAGCATGACGCCTCTGTCCCTGCGGCGATAAGTTGGTATTCTCTTCTTGGTCTTGTCTGCACTTCTCCGCTGACATTCTCGCCACAACTTTGCCGACCGAAGTCCAGAGAAAATGACTGCCTTGTACCAACAAGCTATACCAAGAACAGGCTCGGGAATATGGGCGACCCTTTATCACTGCAGGGTTGGACATACTGGCTGGTGGCCTTGCTTGTCATCATTCAAGTTCTCCAGGTCTGATCGCCGCTGTCAATGGCATTCAGTCGCAAGTACCCCTATATATAGTGTTTGCTAAATGAACAGGTCATCCTTACGCTCCTTACGCCGTTTCAGCATTGGCAAGCCAGATCGTCTGCACGATTTATTGTTGATTCAATTAGCCAAGAGGAGCACGGCATAAACTTCGTATTCTCGTAGACATGGCTGAAGAAGTCGATTGTTCGGCTGAACGTTGGAATCGAACTTGAGCAAATATTCCTTGATCTGCGCTCGGCCGCTCTTTGCGTTATCAATATCGCTGACACTGCCCAAGCCCGACGAGAGCTAATTGTCCCCCACCTCAGATCTACACCTCTCGAGATCCCCGCTACGGCGCTACCTACCCAATTGTCTGCTTTCGGCGGTGATGAAAGAACTCTGTTGTGTACCTCATATTTTTTTGGCAAATGTTGGCCGCAAAATTCCGTGTCGGACACAAATTTATTAGGTATCTATCACTTCCCCATGCACTTGGTCAAATGACCACTTTCCAAAAACAAAGGCACCGTGCACTTGTATATACAAGATGAAATAAACACTTAGCTCAGTCCGGAAAACCGCATAACATCAATGGCTAAGTGCAAAAAAGTACCAGCTTGTTTAACGACGAAAGCCCAATGTAATGGTATACTCCCACGGAAATCAAACCCTTCACAAGGAGGCTGCTATGAAAGCGGCAACGCCCAGGATCGCACTGACTGCAGTAAAGAATTCCTGGCCGCCAGCACGAGGTACGGCACCGCTCAGGAGGCCGCTGGATAGGCCACCGGCCGCCGCGACAGCGCCGTTGAGGAAGCTTGAGCCACATTTACTAGTGATGTTGTTGTAAAGATCGATTTGGCCGGCGAGTAGTAGACTGTTGCTGAGGCCGATGGCGTATGGGTAGCTTGACTCCCAGGTAATGTAGGAGGTCATGATGTTCCTGGTGCAGGTGCAGCAGAGCTGGGAGCTCGTCATGGAAGGCTGGAGGAATAAGAAGAGGAGATTGGTATCTTGGTATGTAGTGGTATTGGGAGCAAGGGCGGTGGTTGTGTTGGAAAGATCGCGACGGGCGGCGCCACCACTGGTGGAGCCGACTGGGGCATACAGGTATTGGCTGAGCACGCTCTGCGACTGGGATGTTGTTGAACCGACCAGTGCCACTGTGCCTGTGCTTGAAGAGTTGGATAGTTCGGTGGCACAGTATTTTCCGTTGTCATCCAGGGAACAGATGGCCTGCTTGAGAGGCAATAAGGCGTAGAGAACGTCGTAAATCGCCTTGACCCCTTGGACTGGTGCAGAGGTCAATTCGACCGGGCAAGCGGCGTAGAAAGCACTAAGCTGGGTGGTGACAGTGCTCGGGGAACACTGAGAGAATGCACTGTTCGCGCACAGCGCACTCAGAGTGCTGTTGATGGCAGAGGACGAGGGGGACGTGGTATTAGCACCTACAGCGAACTGCTGGAGGGCGGTGATGAAGGGGCTCGTGCAAGCCGTTAAAGCAGTATCGTTGTTCAAGGCGTTGAGATAGGTGGAACAGTTGGAGGAGATTCCGGATGGGATATAAGGGTTCAACTGGCAAAGGCAGGATCAGTGCTGATCCGGAAAAAGCGTGCGATTTAGACAGTACCGTAGACTGGGCCAGCACGGCCGAGAGGAGTACGGACAGGATGGCAAAGGATCGGACCGCCATTGGAGTACGGCAATATTTTCGAGGAACGAGCGTGTTCTGTACTGTCGACGACGGGCAACGAGCGAGTTGTGAAACGGAAAACAAGGACGGGTGGGGCGTTGTCAGTGCCCGTGGCGTGGGAACTGGCGACAGCAAAACACGGCCACACAAACACCCGGCCGCCGTGCAGCTGGGCGGCGTCTTCCATGGCGGGGCCAAGGTACGACGAAAAAGCCTATCACATCGTCCCTGCTGCAGCCATCGAGCAAGAAATGGCGATATTGCTTTCTGATCCATTAATTACCAACGTGCCAATTTCCGCTCCTCCAGTCTTGTCAAATTGGCATCGATGTGCAAAGAATCCCGGCTATCCCCGCAGCCTGTACACCCCACGCGTTCTTTTGTTCTCTTCTCACCCCGAGCGGCGATGGGCTCTGCGCTCCCTGCTCGTGTTTCATCGGCACGCTCAAAGAACAAGTGGCTTTCCATCGCGCCACCGCTAACATGTCACACCATTTGTGTGAACGATTCTAACGTTGTCCCTACATTTGAGCGCGTGGAAAGATTGGTTGACGTCGACTTGTGAATTGCGCTGTGAGCGTTCGATCGTGTCTGTCAAGGTGAGCGGTATCCGGTAATTCAGGCTACCTTGGCTTGTCAAGACATCGGTGAAGATCCTTGGATGGGGTAAGAGATACCTTGGTCGGTTCTTGCATCCCTCGGGAATGAAGTTACCCTACTCACCTGTCCTCGTTGCACTGATTTCCGCCTTTATCGTATCACAGCTTGAACTGATCGACCCCTGTCACATGAATGCGTTCCACTTACAACGCGATACGCAATCACCCAGGGTGTTCATTGAGTACGGTCATCGGCTGAACGATTCCCCTGTTGACCGAACGTATTCTCGCTTCCAACGAGTACACGACAATCATCCGCAGGTGGCGTTTCATGTTTCCTCCATATATTCCCCCCCTTATCAAGAACGGGCCTCGCCGCATTATTCAAACACAAGTATATAGATAAGTATCTCCACCGTTACGTTATTCTCACACCCGTGAGTGGGGAGATAAGTTTTATGCTTTTCTCCCTTGCCTGAGTATTCTCACATGCTTGTTCGTCCGTCGATATTCTGGTCGACCTTTGCAAGTGCCAGTCATCTTTAGCTACTGGTTTCAATATCATTGGACAGTCCCGCTTCATACTCGACTCCTTTCCACGTTTGACTCTCCCCACCCCACTCAGTCAATTGCACTACCGTCCAATCGGGTATATTTCCTCAAAACGTTACAGGTGAGTCTGGGCCTCGTCTGGCCTTGACTCAGACTACTTTCGCACCACAGATAAGTTCCGCGTGAAGGACGTGCTGTCCTTCAGAAATAGCCTGTTCAATGGGGACGAGGCGCCCGGGTATCATATCTCGTTCCGTGCGTCGGATGTGGCGCAAAACGCCCTGTCGAACAACCTTGTTACACCATGTGGTTCTCCCTCCCCCCTTTCCGGCCGCATTTCTCATTCGCACACGGTGCGATGCTCGTCGCGACTCGCTGCGCATCCTGACATACACCGCAGTCTGGGTTGGCCCCGGTCAAAGCTACGATCAGACCCTTGCTACCCTTTTTTTTTCTTTTTTTCTTTTTTCGTGTCTCACCTTTGCGCATGCGGCACATCCGACCAACCTTGTTTTTTATATATTCATTTTTCCCTTCATATCCTACGCGAAGAACGCAAGCTCAAAAAGTTGATTTTTTTTCCAGCGTTTTCTCACCCCACTCGCACGTTTGGATGTGGCTGATACCTTGGCGAACATGCACACGCAACACTCACACGCCTCTTGGAACGTAACACGGTGAGGACGATTGACAAAATCTCGTAATCGTCCTTTAGCATCATGGTGTATCATGTGCAATAGCGCGTGTTTTTTTATCGAGAAGGGTATGAAATTTGAACGGGATTTCTAATTCAAGGTCTGAATCAAAGTCAACTCGCAAGATACACAGCTTGGCCGAGACCGGCGCGCCTTTGCCGCGCTACATGCGAACTGCGAGGAATTATCCGTATCTTCATAACCCCGTGCAAAAGGGCTTCGAGACAATTTCCGCAGTTAGAGACAGGTTGACGGTGCCAAGAAGCGCATACAACGCAAGAGACGACCTGGTGATATCAAAACTCCGTTCATTAAACTGTTCATTAATGATCCCGATAATCCTACTGAGTAGTTTTGGACACGCTAAAAATACCTCCCATGCACTCTTGGCCGGGGGCGTTGAGTGTACTCCACTGGCCAGCAAACGTGGATCTGCTGTGTAGATATCCTTCGAAAACCCATGTCCCACACCCATCATCACCAGTGCTTTTCTAATCATGGTAGGCAATGAGAGACTGGTGCCCATCTGGAGAGAAAATAGACCGTACCGCCTTCTTCGTCAAACTTATCAAACCATCGGATAACCGAACCCGTCCGATAAAGCTATACGAACCCCAGGCATCCTCAAATTGACGGGGTGTCTGTCGGGAGCGTGAGGATCAGATGCCCCATCAAGACACAAGAGGCACACCTCGCCTGTGATAACGACATCTAGGGCATGACGAGGGTTTCTACCGCTCTCGGACGCGCCGCTAAGGCGGAACGGCTCGTAATGGTAGGATTCCGCCGTGTTGCCGTCAGAGAACTGAATTCTCTTCCGAAAAGCAGGAAATGTGACAATCGTGTGCACGGACAAGAAATGATACCCACCGTGGATTCCTCCTCGCTAGCGGAAAGATTCCGAACTACGTGTCCATCGAAACCATCTTGGGTTTCAACAGGTAATGGCAGCCATGGACTGAATGTGAGATACTCCTCAAGCTGAAACTGAATGGGTTGCCGACACAGGAAATCTTGGCGAACGTCAGGGACAGGGGAGCCTCCTGAGGGACATGAAGTTAAAGGCGCAACCTGTCTAAGACGTCAGTCGCACTGCATATGTACCATTTCCTAATCCGAGAACTCGCGGACCATATAACTTCCTTCCCAAACACCGGTCAGCAATCCAGGAATATACGCTAGGAGTTCCCAAGCCTCTGCGGGCACATGCAAATGACGGGCTATGCGATAGAAGTCTTCGTCGTGGATAGCACTTCTTGATGGCCGTTGCCGTTCTCTCGCTAGATCCGTCTTTGATTCACGACACTGACACTGAAGGAAGGAATCTGCCACAAGCGGCGTCCTTCTTGTGGTGACCGCAGCGAAGTCAGCCATAGTTGGTCCATGCCGCTCCGTCGCGATTGCGACAGCTCGGGTTGGTGGAAGATGGGGAGGGACCTGCAGAGGTGTTGCCTCTAAGATTGCAAACGTCAAAAAGACTGAGGTGGCTAGAAGGTTGGGATTGGATATGGCGAAGTGGCTATAGTAGCTCGCATGTGGCAAATGGGCGTCGACTTGATCGCTAATTTCGTTCGTACAGGTAGGCTGACCGGGTCCTCGGCCCTGCGATCTGCTGGTCGATACTGAAATTCTACATTCTGCCGCGCCACTTACGTTTGTCGAGAGATACTGCGATATAGTTAGTGTGGGTCCATGTATCGCTAGTCATATGCTCACCTTTGGTACGGATATCGTGTAAGGACGAAGTAAATTTAGAAGTTGATTACGATCCCCCACTGACAAGGAGGATATCTGGTCTGATCAGAATCATTTAGAAGCGGGGTTGATAAAATAGAATCTGAATGTGGATTACTGTGGGACAGTACTAAGCACGCCACTGAGACGGCCAAGGCCAAGACATGCCCATCGGTTTCGGTGTTCGCTGACGAATAGAATTCGCAGAGTACGCGTAGCACCCAATCCCCGACTCCCGCGGTGTGGAGCTGGAGCTCGTTGAGACCATCGCCTTCCAGGAGCATCAGGTATGTCGTCCACAAATCCCCTAGGACGTATCGACTGATAACTTGAGAAAGGCGAATCCGGCGCAGTACGCGTCGGCGCGCTCGAAGCGCGGAAGCTAAGCATGACGTCGTCCTGGTGCAACGTCTGTCCCGACGATAGTGACCACTGAGGTCGAACTTTTCACGAAAGATACGCGCATAGAGTTGGGGACAGGCGTCGATAGAGAGAAGACGATGGATATGCCGACAGGAGAGCAAGAGCTGAAGGAGCGCGTCGAGGGCTGAAGTCGGTGAGGGGTCTGTCGTGAAGAAGGCTACGTGCGTTAGCACGTCGAGGGGAATTCGCTCCAAGTACGAAGGCATGATATGATGAAGGACGGCCCGAGTGAGCTAGCCTTAAATACTTGTGAGCCATGACTGTGCGGCGGAGTGCCGTTCATAGCGTAAACCAGATCGCCGCATCGTTGGATGGGGAACTCGACCTTTCCTGTTGGGAAAATCATGTTCAAAAGTCGCACTGCAGTGGGCAATAGCAAATGTACTTACACACTTTCAGATCAGATCTCGTATTTAAGGCATGGTTTCGTTCACCCGTGTGCCTGGTTGTGATTTCATTTAGCCACCTTCGCTTTCCTGCGGACTCGGACGGTGGCTGGACTCAGCGTTGTTAGCTTACCAGACTGCTGACACAGGTACTCTAGGAGAAGCGACATGACAGATTTTTGATCCCTCGTAAGCCCAGCACATTCGCGCAACCTACGCGTACGTGAGAAGGACGATGAAGTGACCAACGAGACATCTAGGGCTCACTTTCTCGCCACTCCATGCCCAACATACCCGCCCCGGCGCCACCAAGCACGTCCGACGGCTCCCGGGGCGTGCCAGTGCGGCAGCAGGTTCGATCCGCGAGCGTCATCGTATGCCGCAAGTACGTCAATTTCCAATGATACAAGAGGTACTTGTGCATGCGATTGGGAGGCACAGAGACGGGTGTGCATCGGTTCCGTGCTGGAGAGGCGGAGATGAATGCGTTTTTGCATGGGCCGTCGCATTGTGGTTGCCCTGCGCCGTCCCAATCTGGTCGCGTGGAGTCGTGTGCGAAGCTGGAAACCGCACCTATCGGACGCGCGACGTCTTGGATGGAGATGAACCGAAATCAGAGCCCCTTTCGAACGCCGCACTGGATTCCCCATTCAACATCGTGAGCTAACCTTGTTCCACCGATCGAACACGCGGAATGACCAGCGATACGCGACCGCTCGGCATTCGTTCAGGTCGCCGTACACAGCTTCGCAAACTTTCACTGGTCACATTGCATTCTTTGCCATACAATTACAGTCAGAATCACGCGTTCCGCACCCTGACCCGCTAGACATACAACACCACCGAGACACGCACGCTCTAAAGCTCTGAAAACGTCCGTCAGTCCAAGCAAGACAGGATACACGTCTGGCGCACTCTGCATGGCAGCAACGTCCGAGCTCTGGACATAGTCCTCGAACTCGGCAATCTTCTCTTGCAGGTCATCCAAGGATACGAGCTCGTCCTCTTCAACCAAAATGAGTCCATGGGCCGATGCAACAAAACGTGTACGAACCAACGACGAGCGTGATTTGTAGTTTCTTGATGCCAAAGCCGACTGCGACCAGCTTGCTCGCACCCCACACCAGGCCATCCCATTGGATTGATCGGACAGAGTCCTCCAGAGCTTGCATATCAGTCTCGTCATCCCAAGGCTTTACTTCCAGGGTGACAACAGACTGTTGCAATTTACGTTAGCAATCATATAACATCCATCAAAGTGGCATGGACCTTGGCGGCCGCCTTTGGCTTGCCAGCTTTCTTTGCGTTGTAAGCAGCGATACGTTCGGCCTTGATTTTTTCTGCTTCGTCGTCGTCTTCCTCATCTTCGCCAAAGAGGTCGATTTCCTCGTCCTCTTCGGCAGCAGCAGGAGGTGCAGCGCTTTCCGCGGGGCCAGTCTGAGTGAATGTCTGCCCTGCATTACTGCTGCCGGGGAACGTGTCGAATTCCGCGCTGTAAGATGTGATGTGAGAGTACCACCTTGCTACATGTGGGTAGCTGGAAGAGATTGGCACAGCGACCGCTTTGTAGACGTGCACATCCGCTTGGGAAGGCGTGTATCTGAAAAGAGGGTTGTGGTCAGCACGCAGTTCATCCCTTTTTCGTAAATGAGATCAGATAGCTAAGGAAAAGAATTGTCTGCATGCTGGTGCAGCGGTGTCTAATCGCTTCTTGGAAACACGGACCATAGCGTTATGTTCATCAAGTGTGGTCGGAAAACGGGACCGAAACACTGGAAGGGCTTGGACTCACCCTTCGACGTAAGACCTCGTGGCAAGGTGCTGCTCGAGAGCACTGAGGTTGGCAGACATAATGACGTGTAAAGCGACGGGATTGCAGCGAGATGGACGAGATGAAGAGAGATCGATCCAACAATCCTTTTTTCTGATTTCGACGCGTCCGTTTAGGGTAGGTCCCCAGGCTTTCGCCGCTCGTCGTTGATTGGCTGGGCTGGTATGGAGGTGAGTACAGCATCCACCTCATTAACTTGAGAACTAGATACATCGATGCGTTCTCTTGATAAATTGTCCTACCCCCTCACATGTTGATTGTGTATGACTTGGTTTGGACGACTGACTAGTATCTCATGCAGGCTACGCTTAAATTTATGCGGCGATCAAGACCGTGGTGGCCCACCGCATGAGGTGATATGCGCCTTCGTGGATAATCACTCGTACTGCACGCACATGTGTCATTGTTCAGTCGTCTCAGCTCTCCAGGCTCCATAACAAGTACCTGGTCAATGCCGGCGCGGCACGTGCTGGTGAAGCGATAACGTATGAGACCTGCGAGGATTCGGTGTCGAAGAAGCTCTGCCATCAATGAAACCAGGGATCGACAATGCAGGCCCCTCCTCAGCCACGCGTGCACAGGCAGGGTTCTACGTGTTGGCCATGTCAAGACGCGTAATCTCAGGCCCGTAGATGACCAGCACCCGCCCTGAGTGTCTGGGTTCTTGGATCTTGCTTGCTTGCCATCCACGCGATTGACCATTCAGGAGGATGCACTTCTTTGTGGTTTCCAATCCTTCGGCATATATATCACCAGTAAATGACATCCAGAAGGTGCAGGGGTGACATTCGTCGTACCGCTTTTCGGTATAAAGCAGTTGCGCCGATTAAATTTAACGGAAATTGCTCAACGAGCATTGATGGTTTTCATACAGCCAGCTGGCGGACGGGCTGTAGCTTATCCCTTGCCGTTTTCTTACTCTAACTCGCAGTACCAGCTACGCACACTCTGTTTCAGACTGCTCACCAGATTCCCAGCGGTGCTTGCTACCGCATAGCCTTTGAATTTCAATACGATAGCAGGGCTTGAGGCCACTAGTTGGTACGGGATTTCGGACCCATCCACAACGTATTCAGTGGATCCCCCTTCCTTCCTGTTTTGTCAATTCCGGAGTTTGCAAGCTCATCGATATACGTATGTAATGATGACCTAGTCTAGAGTTACCGATCGACGTAGTTGCTCATAAGGGGATATAAGCCCTTCTGTGCAATGGAAGTAGTCATCACGGTATATCATGCACTGGTGCGTGTAATCCGATCGGCGTGGATCAATTGGTTGTGATGGGCGAGTTTCTTTCTCCCACCCCACTAGGCGCGCGCGGGAGATTCACGTCTTCGGGGAATGATGTGGTCAGTGGCAGGAAGGTTTTACCGTCCCAACATACCATCGCATGCGACGGCCGGAGCTGCCACCCAGCTATATTTACGTGCCACGGTCGCGGCCGAACATGTAATCGGCTGCTTGAACTGCTTCATTTTATTGACAAGGCCCTTGTCAATAAAACGAACAAGCTCGGCGGCCAAGTCGCAGTGCCTTCCGCTCTAAGAAAAAACTTTTGGACTCCTTTCAAACCTCCTGGCCCTGCCAGTGTACGCGGAGCGAAAAATATAGTAGCAGCTAGCGTAACAAAAAAAAATGACAGCTTCAATCTCGGTTCATCAACGTGTTCTCCAATCCCTTCTCGTTCTTTCACCGAATCTTTTATGGCTATTACTAATAGGTCGAACTTTTCGGACTCTTGGAAGCTGGTATGTTGTCTTGGGAGGTTTCAACTTAACCTTCTTTTTTTTTCAGAAGAGTCGGACGTCAATCCGTGTATTCGCACCCTGTATAAATATCGGAGCGCCAGGCTGACTCCGCCCAAAGTCTGCGCCTCGAGGACGCTCAGTTCTCCTGGAAACTGAATTCGATATTTAAATGCCCGTCTTGGCTTGTCCTCACTGAAACTTTGAACGGCTAAGTTTAACTTTCAAGAACGAATTACGGACGGAGGTACTACCTCATCTCAGTATGCAGAAACGTGCGGCGGGGATCTACCTGATTTTAGCACAGGAACGACCCTTAATTTCCTTTTTTGCCAACGCATCCTCTGAGCACAGCACCGAAACTCTTTCAAATGGCCTGTGCCACCTGGTATGTACTAGTTCATCAAGCGATAACGTTACACAATCGTCTTTGCAGGTGCGGCAGATCATTGGCAATGACCTTCCGCATGGGGGAATTTGCAGGCACCCATGGTCTGTCCTTCACGACGGTTGGCGGAGCGGCTGGTCGCAGCGGGATTCGGTAACGATTTCAGGGGTCACATATGCTCGGGCAAACCACGAAATTGATTCAAATCTGAGATTTATGGGCTCATTTGAGTGACAGATCCCTCGTGTCCAATGAGCAGCTCGCATCGGGATCCTCCGAAGGCTCCGAATACATACCGCGATCGCCTACGTACGTTTTTCTTCGTCAACCGAGTTTCACCGGCAAGTTTGCAGCTCACAAGCAAATATCAGACGCGCGCGCCGGCACTGAGACAGACCTTTTGAAAGTGCTCGCCTTGCCTGACGGCGTCTCTTGACCGGAGTTCGCCATGCCACGCTTACATCCGTGGGACGACCCATCATGCCGTGATGACGCTCTAACCCTTCCAAGACAGCACTTCAAGACTCCGTCTCGTCATGAATCTGTACATATTACCTATCGCTCTCTCTCCACCTCCGCTTACGCACGAGCATGCTCGCTAATTTCTTCATCATGCCGCCCGGATTGTATCAAATACAAGAGCTTTCCCTACTCGCTATCTAGGACACTACTTCCACCATTCCGACTATTCGCCCTCTCCACCTCACCTGCCTGATGTCATATGCCACATTGTCATCAAACACGAACCACCCTTTCCGTTCCATGCTATTCTTGGATAAGTTCGATATATCCTCGCCTGGTCGTCATCTGTTACAAGACAGGCTGAAGTTTCAGAACATGGAACAAGAGGTCAAACAGCGCTATATCGCTCTACAAATCGTACGGAAAAGAGACATATGGAATCCTAACCTGACGGAGGCGCTCGCAACAATCTACGTCATGCTCCTCGAGGACGATGGGCGCAATTGGGAGCAAGTCCTTTTGGCAGGCTTACCCACCTTTATACCCAGCTTCGTGCGTGAGCGGTTGCTCGAGGGCGCTTCCGATAATCATGGGTGGCCTTTGGAAAATGAGCTCAACACGTTGGCTGTCGCCTTGTTTTGGTCGATCAGCGCTCGAGGTAGATGTGGTTTAGTTTTGTTGCATGAACCGGCCTTCACCCTGATTATCTCGCATACAGATCGTCTCGATCAAGAGACCGACGAATCCAGAAAGGAGATCATGACATATCTCGCTCCGTTCGCCTTTGCGGGCTTTCGGGTATGTGCATTCCCTGTTTACCTGTACAGGATCTGACGTAGCAAACTAAGTACCCATGTTTCACCTCCCCCGAGGATCTACTCCTCGCATCCGAAAGCACATCAAAAGTTGGTGCTCTGAGTCACAGGAATTACCCAGCCGATCGACCTACCGAAATCACGCTGGATTATTTTGGCGAACCGACCACCTTGCGTTTACCCCCAATTGCTCCGTTTGCGATATTGAGCTATTTCGTGCGGATAGAATATTTCCGTCTAAAAGTTCCACCCGAACTCCCATTTAATCGTCAAGATGCTACCGCCAAAGGCATCCTTTGCGGACCCACACGTGACGATATCGATGATTTCAATGCTCGATGTGTGACACGGGTAGCTAGTAGGAGCTACGGTGACCCATTTGATGGGCTCCTTAAAAGTCGTAGGCATGATCCCGACTGGCGCCGTTCATTGTCTAGCTCTGGATTAGCATGGTCACATTCCCCTTTGATGTACTACATCCCGGGTACTTTTTCGGGACGCTGGCAGGGATCCTTCATAGTAAGTTGACATTTTCGATCATCTGCTCTCGGCTCAATTCTCCAGGCACCCTGCCAGGAGGATTATCGATCAATGTTATGCTCTACTGAAGCACCGTCACCTTTCCCGAGCTTTGGTCGGTTCCCCCTTTATGTTTGGTTCCGCGAGTTATATTGCTACTCTCCCTCGACCCCTCTGCCGGTTGCAGAGGACGAGATTTCGTTTTTTAATGCATTTTTACCTCTCGGATGTCAGTGGCGCGAGGACGAGGTAAGTTGTCGACCTTCCGCTTCGTTCAGTGGGTTGAACGATATGGACCTAACAGTCAGGCATCGAATTTATCGGCCCAAACAACTCTTTCAGGACGCATTACACGCCACTCCGGCGGTCCAAAGACGCAAGTGATGTCTCGAACATGGGAGCGCTGGATGTCATCATCACTGGAATAGTATGTGGACATGCTTTCGATCTCGTTCGTTGAGTGACAGTTTCTGTCAGACGGAGCCACCGTACGCCACAGCGTGGAACGGATATAAATATATAGGGAGGGTTCGACCGGCAGATGGACTCGTTGTACTCCTGCGTGAGCCGGTATGTGACTTGTTCTGACACCATACCATTCTCTTATCGAATTCCACAGTTGGACCCCCAGAGAGTTGACCTCGGACGTGCATTGTTCAGAGGTTACGGTAGGTCTTTTTGGTGACATTGGGGAGGGTGTAGCTTACGACCCCGGCTAGTTATTTCTTCGAGGAACTTTGTCGGCAGATGGAGACACATCTCGAGTGCGGAGCAGCCGGCGGAATGGGAATCTATATTCAGCCTGTGTAAAGAGGTAAAATCACGGTAGACCCCCGCTTAGATTACATGCAGTATCCTGAGGACTGTATCACCTGGAGTACGCTTAGCTTAGTAGTACCGTTCCCTAGAAGTCGGATGTATCAAGGACTCTATGGACGTATTTCATGTTACATACCATTATGTAACCGAAGGCAAGTAAGTAACATGTATCGGTGAAATGGAAAAAAAAACCTGGTTCTAAATTTAGCAAGCGGAGAGTGGCTTGTGTCCGTCCAGACACGATCAATATTCATCCTTGTCGGAATGCCGACATCCACCTCGCTGGGATCCGTTCCTCAAGAAGTCCTTGAACACATAGCTTTCTTTGCTGCGACCCAGAGTCTCGTCGGACCCCCCTCGGGCTTGCCCCCGTTACTCCTGACGTGCCGCAATATCTACCGAGCGCTGTCCTTGGACACTAATCCCTACCTCTATGCTCGTATATTTATCTATAAATTTGACACGAGTTCTGTATTCCGCCGTCTCGGCTCGCGCATCAGTGCACCTCGGGTTCTCGCCAATGAATTAAAGAAGAGGTGGACACATCTGAAGCGAATCCATGCACGGACCAATTCTCGGATACGACACACGGAATCACATCAACCGTCCCCAACCCCCATCGACTTGCTTTGGTTATCTTACCTCATGATGCTCGAGAACGATGGAAAGAATGAACAGCAGCTTCTAGATTATGCACAAATGGACGCTTGGCTGATGGAGTACTGGTTTGACGACGAAGGCGCTTCCGCGGCGGTGCACATGATTCTCCAACATACTTGGCCAATCGAAGACGAGAAGAACTCTATTGCCATGTGGCTGTTTTGGTTTCTTCTTCGTCCTAGTACGTCTTGTTTGCGTTGGTCGCATGCTCCGAACGACAAGCTTTCGCAGATTTTATCATGCGAAATGTTACTAGATTCCCTCATATGAAGACTGTCATGAAGTTGACCGCGTTGGCGGCGAACCATGTCCGTTTCCTCGTCGAATTTTTTTGCGATGAGTCAATCTGCTTACCCAATCACTTCTTAAGTATCCAATATGCCACCCATCCTGGACCGAATTTCTCCCCCGATCAGAAGCGATATTGCCGCCCTGTGTTATTACACATTTTTCCGAGGCATATCGATTGAACCCGCCGACCCTCGCTCCTGCGGCGATTCTTACTCTTCTCACCCTAGCGTTGCGGATATTGGTGCCCGCGCAGGCAAATCACGCGGGGGGGCTTTCACTCCAACCCCCCGCGAGCCTCTCGTTAACCATGAGACGTAGTGAGGATTGGGACACAGACTGGTATCGGTCCATCAACTTGGGCCAGTCCGATCGTGGTGGAGCGTTCTCGGGCGCATATGTCTTGGGTTCCGTGGAGGGCGTGTGGGAGGGTGTCTTTATCGTTAGTATATGGATATCGCTTTGTTTGTTAAAATCGGTCTAATTTTTCCTCTCAGTATACGGAATTCTCTGCATATTCATTGTTGCTCTCCGGAGGTGCACCGCCCGTGCTTGATCATTGTTTGATAGCCCACCATCGGCAGACGTGGAAACTGCGTGAATACTATCTCCCTGAACACCAAGAACTCGCTCGAGACAAGTCTCGATCTCTGAGATCCGGAGATCCTTTGAAGGCGCACTTTCCCACGGGAACTCGAATACTGCAGGAGCTTTCGGATTCTGTCGACATCCAGGAACCTGGCACAGATGCGGTTCACTATTGGCGGCCATCCCATGCGAAATCTGACGGCCAAAGAGTGAAGGACATCATCATCCTGGGAGAGGTGCCGCGTTTCTCTTCGTGGATGCCGGTTTACTCACTTTTCTGCAAGGGTCACTCCGCTTGGGGTCAGTTCAACCTGTACGGTCGCGTGCGTCCGCTGGATGGCTTGATCAGTCTCTCCAAAGAATATGTAGGATGGATTACTTTCTTTTCCTCCGATCGATGTCGTCATTGATCACCACTCTTGTCATCTAGATCGATGGTGATAGAGGGAAGTGGCTGTACCGAGGGTACCTGGTCGGCAACGTTGACGGACATATTTCGGGTCGGTGGCGAGATACGCTGAGCCCTAGCGACCTTCCAGGATATGAAGGGTGTTTCGTGATGAGCAGGAGGGAATGATGGGATTGTTGGTTCGTCTTGGGTTAGGAGGAGCTCTGAGAAATCAGATGTCAAATAACTATACCGGCGGGTATGGAGGGGGGTTGGCGGCTTTTTGCAATCCATGTTGCATCACCCGAGACATTGACCCGCCGACATGAAGTATCCCCATCTGATTGGTCTGTGAACTTGAAGCCGTCAAGTTACTGATCGAGGTGAAAGCAGCATGGCCATTTATCAAAGCCAGACGCTCTACTGCGAAATTCGTTCGTAAGAAAGTATAAATTCTGTAAACTCTACTCTTGGTAGATACAAAGGCAGTCAACAAGCTATCGCTACAGTCAGCACAGAGAAAAATTAAGGTAAGATAAGGTACGTATTGTGAACGAAGAGGGTTGAACGGCTACAAACAGAAAAAAAACGTATATGATGCCTGGAAGCTGGGGCGATTAGTGAGAAAGGGGTTGTAAGATACTATGCGCGTGAGTCTAGTGCGATTATAGATAATTTAGACCGGAGTATGGTTATTAGGGAATCTGACGGTAGTGTGTTAGCAAAAGACGTGGCAATCAGCATTGCAACTCACGATATAAGTACAACAAGTGGCAGTGAGAGAAAGGTCTGACGGAAGAGGGTCACTGAAAACATTTCGATATTTGACAAAGGGATCCCGGGTGAGCGTGCCGCAAGTACGACGGCCTCTACCTCGCTGACTAAAATTCGGATTAATTCAGCACGATATGACGTGCACGACTTAAATGACTGACCATATTTCGCAAACATTGTGAACAGGGAAAATCATGTCGGGCCTGGGAAGGGACGTGTGGTGAAGCGCACGGATGTCCAGATGGTCTGGACCTCTCACAGAGGACAAGGTGAGAGAACTTTATCTGGTGAGTAGTACAGTAGGCGGAGTATCTGATGCACATGTCTTCGATCTTTGACGGGAATCTGGGGCTCACCAGCACATACCTTTGCTTTTTTAAACGGGAGACGAGAACGTCATCATTCTGTGTCTTTGAGGATACAACCTTGCGATCTGTGAGTCTGCCCGGTGGCGTCGTCGTTCGTCCAGTATCAGGGGGAGACACTATGAACTCACCCATCGAGTGCCTGATATAAAAAATCGCTGAAAAGGGATATGACAGTCAGACTAGGTGGCGTGCTATGCATGTAAATGCGTAAAGGATGGAACACGAGTTCACCTGTAATGCAATCTGAAACATGCACTCGACGCTTTGAGGTAAAATATGTGGCGGCATGTCAGACAAGTGGGGGAGAGTAAGAGAGTACCAACTACTGGAATTGCTCTTATGCGAAGAGACCGCTGTGGGGGACCCACGGAATAAAATGCAGAGAGCATCAACACGAGGAGGAACTGTCATATGGTCACCACAGAGGAATAAATAATGGAGGAACTGTGCGGTGGACGAGCGACTGAGTCGGTGCTCGGTGACAGACATATCACTGGCATTTTGTGAGCCTAAACCAATTGTGGCAAGTGAAGTGTTCAACTCAACTTCAAATCAGTTTGCACAGCTAGTTCACAAAAACACGTTGACTAGTGATCAGCATCTTCAATATTCCTCCCAGTATGATGATGGAGTTTGCACCTGTGGGTCCTCGTTATTTACTACGCCACATCGACTAATGAGCCCTTACCCAGCCAAATTTGAATATTGCCAAGCTGAAGCGCAAGATGGACATTAGCAGCCTGACTCTGCAGATCGCTGGAGAGAATGTGTTCACAAAGGGAAGATTCTACATGTTGTGGAAGGTTACTATTCTGTTCTCCCATTTTGCACGTGCCCTTTCTGAGACCCTCGTCGCCAGAACGGCAATTTCATCGTCATCCAAGCCGAGCCGTGGTGGCGGCCCGGTTTCGTTCCTGACATCACGTTGCCTATGAATCACTACCTGGAAGAACATCGAGCGCTTTGGCACCTTCAAGAAGTTCTACAGACCATGCTAGACACGATCGTGTTCGACGGCGAGAACAACTGGGCACATCTAGTTCGCCTGAAGGACAATAGTTACCGCTTGGTCTACAGGAACAGGCGGTTGATCCACAACTGCCCAATATGGACCAAGGTAAGTAGATTCAAGGTGCATTGTTTTAACCCCGCTCATAGGTATACCGCAGGTAGTGGAGTTGGATGACATCGAGGTGCTTATGTCATACCAGGAACGTCGTCAGAATTTTTGACTCTGTTTTCTCGCCTAGGTGACGCGCTTCGCGTCCGGATTGTGCTGGGAAGGGATCTACGAAGGTAGTTCATCATCTAGGTTTCGGTGGTGACTCTTGATCATTGTGTACAGAGAAGGATGTTGATATTTTCATCGGTTGGCAAGATGATTGGGGGGCATATGTATCCGCCGAAAGTCGCGGACAGAAGCTCATACAATCTATGTGCTTAGGACAATACTTTTTTGATCTTGAAGCCCACGTTTCCAAGAACGGAGCCATTGTTGGCATCATGATGGAGGCCCTCGTCGGACGTATGTACCATCCTGCCTTAGATCATCAAGAGCTCATTCAACATAGGATGCGTCACACCCGCTGATCGTTCTGCCGTTTTCGAGGCAGTTGCTGACATCCAGCGACACGGTATCTTCTTCTCGTTTCAGATATGTGACATTTATGTCACGGAGCGAGGCGTGCGCTTCGCGAGCGCATCCAGTGCGAAGTACTACCAAGATCGCGATGCACTCGCTGAAGAAGCAGGATTCACATGGAAAATATTGGCAGACATCTTCGACCATATGGACGATGATCCTTTGAGAGGTCAGCTAAGCGGCTCTCGCTCCATGGGCTCAAACGCCGTTATCATCCCTCGCCTACCTTCCCCAGGTCGTTCGATAACCTTGACGCCTGAGGAGGCCACCATTCGCTGGATCTGGTCAATTATGACGTCCGACGAATTCTGTCGTTTTCAAAGCTCCGCACTCACAAAACTGCAAACGCTCCATCGTTCGTCCAAGCACTCCGCAACACGTCGTGACAAGCGGATCAAGAGTGGCAGTAGAGCTCTTCTTCCACCCGACGATTTCTCTGGCAATCTTGAGACCTCTACGGCAAGAATTGAATCTGTGGATGAACCTCTGATTGTTAGCCGCGGTGCCATCGCACGGTGGCATCCTTATGCGCGTCCAACATTGAAGCGATTGCTGCTACCTCAAGAGTCTGACCTAGCGACGCCTGCAACTTGACGCACGGTAACATTTACCAGTCAGATCTTTCTCCTCCATATATCACGAGGTGTTTCCCGTTTTGAAATGCATTTTTCATCCATTGTTTTTAACTTTTATGTATACCTCTACACACTTGTTACTCATGTCATATGTACACATACATACATCGTTTCTTGGGTTACAAGGCAGAATTCCCCCTGGTAGATCTAGACAGTATGTGTTATGTCCGAGACGAGATTTACCTATTTAGTTGTAACGATCCATCTTACCGCACCTACCAGTCGATCTCGGCGAAGAGTTCGCTGTTCCGTTCTTAATGGGGATAGAAAAAAAACCTAAAAGTTGGATAGAGACCCGTTGGGACTGAAAATAGTGTTATTAAGTGACCAGCGTCCATATTGAATGGTAAATGAAATCATGCCTTGGCTTGGACAAATTTTTTTTTGGCCAGTAGGCCCAGGAGATAATTTACCATAAGGGGCGTGTCGACAGAATATTGGAAAGGTAACATCCCTGCCTCGCACAAAATGCAAATTGCATGCAGCCTTGGAGAGGAAAAAACAATGACTCGTTTAAACTGGACTCACCATAATGACAAAGATCGGAGAAACCGAGTATGGGTAGCTACAGGGTAGTTTCGAAGGGCTGCCCTTTGCCCATGATATTATCCACACATGGCTCCACGTTCCAGTGAAGCTGATGGGGAAAATATCCCCCGACCGAGGAACAGGTATGAATGTCAACGCTGAACGTTGAACGGGGATAAAAACCGTCGAGTCACAGAAACAGATGCTCAGGACCATGATCGAATGCAGGCTACACAGGAACGCGCGGGGCGAGTAACCTGTCTAGTGTGGCGTACGGAGCTGAAATTCCGTGTTAGCTGTTTGTATGTATACTGATTTTGTGTGGAACGTGGCATCCACCAGCAAGCAGAATGTAGGCGCAATGCGGTGACCTGCGCGTCGACCGACACTCTGGCATTGACTTGACAGCCATAGTTTCATAGACACGGTGAGTGTTGATCCGGCCGAAGACTCGAAACGCAGTGTTCTTGAACCATCACTCATGGTTGTGAGCTCGTCGACCGTGACGTGAGGTGGGGGCCGTGGGGCGATGAGATTGCTGCGTCGCTAACGAACCTCCCCGTAAGCAAATGATTGTCTTGCACGCACGTCACGATGTACGGAGAGCGAGCTCGGTAGATAGTGTTGAACGCAAAGTCGGTTCCAGATTGGATCAGCGTTGTTTGGCAACGACTTTGGAATCAAACAAGATCAATTGGTCGGAGGCGTGGGGCCTATACACTGCTACTTCAAGCCACGCCCGACAACTCAAAGCCACTGACCTACACCACTGACATCACATCCCCACAGTTATCACAGCAACTTGGTTTGCGGTTTATCATGACATCGTTGAGTAACAGACGACTTCCTCGTGTCGTCGAGTTGACCCAGTTGCAGTGATCAAGTCCCTCCTAGCACCCCTCATCAGGCATGTGCAGTGCCACTCATGAAACGTACACCCTCAAGAACAACGCTTTCCAATACCCTCTCTTCCCGAAAGCGGAGACGGGTTTCTATTCCTTCCTTCGATTTGGATGCAGAACTTGGCATTCCTGCCACAGCAGAGCCAACTGTAGAAGAGACTGACGTGAGTGATATCCGTCCCTTGTACTTTCTTGGACGTTCGTCACGCTCGCTCCCAGGCAGATCGATTTGTGGCCGTCCGCTCTCCCTCTTCCATACCCCTTCACATCACTCCTCGCACGAATCGCATTGCAAAGTCCTTCGGGCTTTTAGATGACCGTATCTTGACCTACGCAGAGGGGTCTGCTTCTCCATCCGACTCAAAGCTTCGGTCCATGTTACGCCGGAGCGTTTCCGAGCTCTTCAATGTTCCTCGGTCAACGTCTTCTGTCTCAGCCAAAGCGAACCTGGCTGCTCGCAAGCAGTTCGTGATGGCCTTGGACGGGCCGGGTATCTCACGCGACCCGTTCGCATTTTCCATGACGTGGTCCCGAACGAATTGCATTGGAGTGGCATTCAAGTCTGACGTGTACTTTCAAAACCTTGAAACTCGTGCGATCGTGCATTTATGTCGCGTCTCGATCGACGATGGTTCAGTACACAGCGTCGATTGGCGCGGTGAACCCAATTCGCATGTCTTAGGCCTCGGCACGACGGGTGGTAACGTTCGCGCTTGGGATGCGTTATCGCTGACGCAGATCGCCGATTGGTCGGACGATAAATCGCCTGTGGGGGGTATGCACTGGAACGAGAGTGTGTTGGCTGTCGGAAGAAAAGACGGACGAGTGTCATTATTTGACCTGCGAACCCCGAAGGAGATTCGACAGACGAGGGGCCATAGACGGCACGTTCATGGTGTCAAATGGTCACCCGATGGCAAATATCTGGCAACCGGGGATCACTCAGGAACCGTTCACGTTTGGGATCAACGGGCGACTAACTACCTCACGTCTTGTGACAAGAAACTTCTTGTAAAACATGACGGACCAGTGAAGGTAAAGTCCAACACCTTGGCCCCGTGCTCTCGTTGAGCTGATTTTGGCAGGCCATATCGTGGAGCCCATGGCAAAGTGGTCTGGTAGCAACCGGTGGGACATTCCCGGATGGTGTAATACAAATATTCGACATCAATAAGCTCTCGGTCGTATTCCCCCCGCTAGTCATTCATACGTCCACGAACGTTACTTCGCTCCATTGGTCGCCGCACTGCAAAGAGCTACTGAGTACACACGGCTCGTCCTGGACGAAGTCTCAAACTCTCTTTGACTATCCCCCTTCAGCAAAAGAAACGCCAAACACTCCCTTTACGAACTCCATGACAGTTCATTCATACCCCTCCTGTGAAAGGATCGTCTCTGTCATCGGTCACAGTGCTGCCATTGCACATTCATGTATTGGACCAGATGGATGCGCCATATTTACTGTCAGTCCCGCAGAGGAGACCATCAAGATGTTCAAGGTTTGGGCTACACCTGAAAGCCAGGCAAAGGATGATGAACAGGGACTTGGTCGTAAGAACATCATTCGCTAGCAGCATGCTTGATCACGTAACTATAGATATGTTGTACCTGCACCCAACTGACATCACACGCTCGTTTGTATTGGATAAAACAGATGACCTCGCTTGTTATATATCTTGTAGTCCTATGTTACTTTCAGCTAGTCTATGATTCTAAATGCGCGATGGGTGCCAGTGGGGGACAAACTCAAGTGGCAGGTGTGGGAACGAATCCACCAACCACTCGGATCGAACACCGACTTGCTACACACAGCTTCACAGCACCACTATCAATTGTAATAACAGTTGACATCGACAAGGCTCAAAGCTTAATGGCACCGGTTGGGACACCAAGAGGTCGGGATCTCCACGTCTGTCGTCGCTTTGGCTTTACTCACGCCTCGGTGTCACTGTTCACAGAACCTCGGGAGGGCAATAGGCCAGAGCCACTCGGCAACGCTGGCTTGCTCATCCTTGCAACGACCTGCACCCTGGGCTTATTGTATCTCTTATGGCGCCGTGCAAGCAGCTTGCGTGCTGTCGTCTCCCATCAGCAAGTATCTCGGGCTTGCTTCGTGACATGGCCCTGACGTTTCTTCAGATTGAAGACTTGGACTAGGCAAGAGGGACAGATTCGCCTTTCCGAGGACGACGGTCCAGCATCGGCCGAATTCTTGGCCGATGATGATGCACCTCACAGGGACCCTTCTCAAGCGACTGTAACAGGCACGTTGGGAAGTGATCATACCACACAGTAACGTATGTACATCGTTGTCCTCGTTCACGTCTCGCTTTGCTCTCTTTTGTGTAGTCTTCTCGCAGAGTCAGGTTGCTCGGATAGTTTCCCGGCTTTATCTACCACACCCATCGTACGAAGCTTTCCTCGTCCTGTATCGAGGTAGAACGAGTCTGCTGACCCACGGCTGCGCCGCAGCTAGTCCATACCATACATTTCCCCCCTGGTCATGTTTGCGAAACACGAGATGGTGCCATATACAATCGAGCTATGTCTGGCTAAGGATTTTCGTCAGAGCTCTTGCTCACGAGGTCTACGTCATTTGAAATTTGCTCGGAAGTGGAGTGACGGCGCGGACCCACCCATTCAGGGCCTTAAATCGAATGAACTCACGAAACTTCAAGACATTCTGCAGTTGCTAATCTCATCATGCACTATGTGGTAGGTTTGTCAATGGGTACGTGACCACGTCATGGGACCTTATCGTTGACCAGTCTTGTCATATCAAGTATCAAGCATGTCCGTCCCGTGGAATACGCATCCTAGTCTTGTTGGTACCCTCGGGCAATCTCCCCCGAGTGGTGTCGTCGTGAACCAGACGAATCTAGGTGTATCCTCGATCGAAGGGGAATGAGAGGCGTTCATGTGGTGAGTGATCTCCAACTCTCTCCCAGGCGTTCGGAGCGCGTACCCGATGCATAGGTGCCGGGTCCGCCCGAGGTTGCGTGCTCGTTATATATGGGCCGACGTTACCCATCAAGCAGGATTCTGCGCTGCATGTGGCGGCATCTGGATGTGTGCATGGGTCTCCGACGGTCAAGTATAAGGGTACGTAACATGGTCTCGGGTCACCTCTACTTTGAAACGACACCTGATTTACATTGTCTTCCTCAAATTGATGTTTGACATTCAGGGCAAACTATTTATGCGGTGAGAATTTCTGCGTACGCCGAGTCGGAGATCTATACACTCGGGTCATCTAGAGCACGTGCCAGCCATGTGGAGCAGGTTCGTGCAGGAGACGGATGTGATATCGATATCGATTGACCTGGTCTTACTTTGACGCGAACAGCGTTTGCGCCATCGACAATCCATCGAACCAATGCTGGGTATCGTGGTGGGGACGAGGTACGTCGTACGCACCTGACGCTTCGCGCGCCCGTTGAAACCATCGTCAACAGTCACGAGGAACCTATCATGCGGTCTACACCAGGTAACGTCGCGTCCAACGTCTTTCACGCGAGACCCTTTTGCTCGGCCGTCGTCCTTGGCAACACGTTCGACAGAACGGACATGACGACGATCCCATAAATGTGGTGTTTGTGTGCGTACATACTCGTGCGTTGGAGGGTTTGAAGATGGTTCATCGTGTTCTCTCTGTCGATAGATAAAGAGGTGCTCGGTTACATTGATGCTAGTCCTCCCAAGTCCCGGACCACGCCACGCGACAGACGACAAGTATGTGTTTTATTACGGAGAGACGAATCCGATGTTGACCACTGTCCATCGTACAGCGAACGGAACGGAACGGGTGGCGCCGGTACCTACTATCAGGTATACGTCCCTGCAGTCACTGACCGGAATCGTCGATAGTACGTTGGTATTGCTCGGGTTACCAAAAACACCCTCCAGACGACTTAGATGGCCAAGGTGACCTGGCTCTTTCCGTTGGACGGAATGGGATGTGGGGTTGCGAGGCAAGTGTTGATGACGGTCTACGAATGATTCGTCTGTTACTAGAATCACGGGTGACAAGGGATGCAGGCGATTCGTATTGTTGCTGACGCAGGACGATCGTATGTGATTC
Organism: Boletus huronensis; assembly: GCA_038093155.1. Classification (NCBI taxonomy): domain Eukaryota; kingdom Fungi; phylum Basidiomycota; class Agaricomycetes; order Boletales; family Boletaceae; genus Boletus; species Boletus huronensis. Next base: position 425 of record JBBPRS010000141.1, on the reverse strand, counting down.
CGACACGATCATGTCAGACAGGGGAATACGACTCGGTCTCTGAAAGCGATCGGCTGTTCTCCAGGTAGCGCTGGTAAAGGGATCGTGTATGTTTTTATGTGGATCGTTTACGTAAGCCTAGGACAGCGGTCCCGGAACAGAGACGCTGACTAATGATGCATAAGTGATCCGAGAGGCGATGACGCCGACTGCGGCGAGTGCTGTAACGTGGTAAACACCTTCCTTGTTTGGACACGACTCGCTGCATAAACCCGCCTCGCGTCGTCCCCTTCTCTTTCATGTTCGCGTCGCTGTCCTCGCTCTTCCCCTCCGCCCTCTCGCAGGTCCCACAGCCCCCCCGTCCCCCCGACGTCCTCTCCCCGCCCCCCGACGTCCTCTCCCCGCCCCCCGACCTCCCGCCCGACCCACCCCGCAAGAAGAAGCAC
>JBBPRS010000140.1:0-51167 GCA_038093155.1 Boletus huronensis | reverse complement strand
CCCCCCCAAGCCCACCAGTCGGGGGGGGGGGGGCACAACCAGCAAGCCTCCTAAGATCATCTGGTTGGTAATTGAGCAAACTGGCAGTGAGCTTTTTGAGCGATGTAGATCAAGGCCGCTTCATCGATGTCCAAGTTCGGGGAGGGGGAGATGCCATGCGAGATTGCGGCTGTCACACGCGGCCGAAGTAGAGCGACTTGAGCAGAAAGTGTGGTAGCACTCGAGCAATACTTTCGTAGTGAAGATGAACAAGTGAAGGGCTGAGGAGCAAACAGAACAAGCAGATCACCGTGTAATCCTCGTAATTCCAACGACAGCAGAGAAAGCACGACAAGTTCTTGCGAGCACCGCCAGGGTCCGCCGACCAGCTTTCCGAGTGTCTCTGGCATGGACATGAAGCTTTGAAGCTTATTTGGGTCTTCTTCTACAGACCATCGTGGATGGCTTTTCGGGGGTGAGGATGTGTGATGGCCCAATCGATGTCTCGTGTGAAGCCTGCTTCCGAACGGGCATCCCTGCCTGACCACTACATGACTGTTAACTTCTGAACCGACCATATTACCCACAGCTGCAAATCTCATCCGCCACGTTCCGTCGCAAGACTCGAATTCCAAGCGACCACTGACATGCCTGTAGAACGACATCGATCACCGGTGACCATCACGACTGTCCCAAGAAGTACCCTCGCACACGCCCATCACAAGGAAATCGACGCTATTCTAAAGGACCTGAGACTCTGTTCGCGTCGTCTCAAATCAGCGCTGGATTGTTTCAAGGACGAGCTGCGAACACTCGAAAGACTATATTACAAGTGCAAAAATCAACATCGCATGGCCCTTTTCTTCAAGCGTGTACCCGAGATGAGGCGTTATGGTCGACGGTTGAGTGAGATGGACATCCTGGAACGTGTAGACCGTCTCCGCGCGTCGTTTGTCGGCCTCGAACATACGAGCGAGTAGGTAAACACGGCCTTATCCTTGCACTATGCTCTCTGAACGCTTTCGTCCAGTCAAAAGGCATTGAGGAGTTCCTGGAGCCATGTTCCCGAGAAATCATACGTTTACTTTTTGACGGAGAGATTGACGACTTGTTCTACTCTGGTTTGTAAAGTGAGATTTTAAAAAATTCTTGTTTTCCACCCGACCCAGACTCCACAGATGCGTGAGCGCCTCGAGAAAGCGTACCAGTGAGTTCAACCAGATTCTTATGGAACTTGAATCAAGCCCTGATCTACCTTTTAGTCATTTTGCACTGGCCATGCAAACTGGTGCATTCGTCCAGCTTATCATTTTATTTATTGCCATATCTTCTAGGATGTCTGTGTTATCATCAGAGCTTGAAGAAGTTCTTCAGCTGAGCATATCAACGTGCAGTCGCCTTTTGGTTATCATTCATGTGAGCATGTCTTCAGCCCACAAGTGAACATGCTCTTACAGACTTGCAGCCAACAGGCACGCGTACGACGACTTCCCAGCAACTCCCCTCGGAACCGGAGACCTCGCGCCCCTCACATGTTGATTATGACGTCCCTTTGGAAGACACGGGGCAGCCTATTTCCCGCTGCGAGCCAGTCGACACCTCAACGTCGGTCATTGAGGACCTGAGCATGAAGATGGAAACTACGCTGCAAATGCGAGTTACGCCCCCATCATGCCATCCCACAAACGGTACGGATGATGGTATATGTGTTGATTTCTTCTGCTGAACGAATTTGTGGTCCAGCTGGCGACCATACTACTGCACAAGCATCAAAAACGGCCACTGTCAAGGTGGCTCAGAAGACCCGGCTCAAGAAGGCAAAGAAGAAAGTTGACGAGATTGACGAGATCTTTGGTTTCTGATACATATTAGGTTGTAACCAAAGTCGTTGTAGCGAGTTGTTGAGCTTCAGTGAAAATCTTATCGACTCGTAATTCCCAACCACCGTCTTCTCAGTGACTCAAACGAACCCAAAAACCTCTGCCGCTAACCAATCGTACCAGCGACCATGTCGTTGATCCAGCCATCCAGCCGGTCCAAATCATCCCAGAAATCGTCCGCACGGCGCACGGAAAACAACCGGATCTACGTCCACCCCCTCCCAATCATCCTCAGCGAACCCCCCCAGTTTTCGTTCCTCCGCAAAACGCTCAACTTTTTTGGCGTCTCTTCCGTGTCTGACATCCTCAATCCACACTGCCAAGGCGTCCTGGACGTCGCTACGCGTTCGGTATGGGTGCTGGACATGAAAGACGCGATGCTGCTCTGGCAGCGGGGGTTCTTTGGCAAGGGCGATATTTCCAGAAGCGAACCCAGTTGGCTGGCAAGGCAGATCAACGCGAGGAAGCTAGCGAAAAAAGGTGAGATCGCGCGCACCCATTGCTCCGCTCGCCAGATGAAATTGGCTTAGCATGAGGGTTGTTGGTTGGTGGCTTTTAGGTGTGATGACGTCCGAGGAGGTCACTGCGAAACGCAGAGCGGAACGCAAACAGTTCAAGCTTGATCGGGCAAAAGCTATGGCTGCTGCTGCTGCCGAAGCAGAGGCGGCATTTCAGCAAGGACACGTCGTGTCCACGATCTACGCCGCGGATGGAACGCGCATGATCCCATCCGCCGCGACTTGGAAGCCGAAAGACGGAACACAGTCGGACGAAGACCTTTCCAAGGTGGAAGAGGACGACGGTGAGGGCGAGGGTGACGAAGAGCCGATAGAGAACGTGGAGCACCTCCAACTCACCCTCCAAGAGGCATTCTTTCTCTTATGGAACCTCGATTGTCTTTCCATCTCAAACCCAGATAACGTGAGCCATGGCGTTTTGCGCACCCATCTGTCTCCGTCTCACTTTCACCCCTCCGCCGGTCGTTCAGGGTGACACTCTAACCCTGTCACAGATATGGAACGCTTTCCAAAACGTATACATGCCTTCCCTGACCCTCGCACCGTCTCTCGACCCCCCTCAACACCGCCGATTCGACAACCCGTTCCTGGTGAACTATGTCATCTACCACCATTACAGGTCCTTGGGTTGGGTCGTCAAAAGCGGTATCAAATTTTGCGTCGACTATCTACTCTACAAGCGCGGCCCCATCTTTGCGCACGCAGAGTGAGTCCCCCTAACCCCCTTCAGGCGAGGAAAACGGCATGCTAAAAGCTCGAGGCCGCCCTAGATTCGCGATCGTGGTGTGTCCGGTGTACGAAGACCCTGACGACCCTGACGGATCGCCGTTCGACTTGGCCAACGCCTCCCCTTTCTCATGGTCGTGGCTCAGCACGATCAACAGGGTGAATTCACAAGTTCAAAAGGTTTGGTTACCCTGTTTGCCAAGCCCGGAAGCCATCTCATGGTTGCCGCAACCTGCATAGACCCTTGTGCTATCATACGTGACCATTCCTGCGCGATCCAGGGTGTCAGAAGACGTTTTGTCGTCCCCAGCTTGTTTCGCACATTACACCGTACGGGAAGTCGTACTGCGACGGTTCGTACCGGCGCGGATGCGAGATTGACACCCGCGCCCCACTCTTTGACCACAGACAATGATTCGGTAATCCACTGACTCAACAAGTATAAGCCTTCATTCGACACCCCGCCCAATAGTGATGATGGACGCGTATTCTCTCAGACGATGACATTGCTGGACAGCAACACTGCTCATTGCAAGAAACAATATTTTTCAGTCTATAGGTCATTACACTAGGATCATTCCCCGAACTTCCCCCCTCTCCCTTCTCCTACCACCCTCATGCACCCAGCGTACCTATCTGCGCATGACCTGCACACACCCAAGGCAGGTTGTGTGACATTGTCGATGTCATCGTCCCTTGAAGGGGATCTTGTAGGCTGGTGACATTTGCGCGCAGCGTCTGGAGGTTTGAATTCAAAGAGACGAGGACATGCATGCCTCAGTGGGCCTGTTGTCTTGTCTCATGGATGCATCGAAAGTATCCTTGTTGAAGCGATGATATGATATCGAGGTTTGACGCAAATGGTGTATTGTATGGGTGCCACAATAGATGATACAATGATCGTTGAGATGGTCGAGTGTGAACCGTGCCACGCCATGAGCAGGGATACAGGTTGGGGCGAAGGGACCAGTGGAATTAGATAAGAGGGGATGAAGAGAGGCAGAGCAAGGACAGAGCGGGATCGGGGTGAGAGAAAGGACAGACAAAAGGGAGAGACCAGGATGGTGGGGACATGACGAGAAAAACGCATACAGTCTGTGGAGCTTCATTCCGTGGAGCTGCAAGGCCAAATACGCGATCAAGGGCGATATCCAGGTTTTCAAAACCGGTTGGTCTCATACGGCTCCCCTGATCGCGACTTTCCGGTACTTCTCCTCGTAAGCTTGTGTGATTAATGGCGAGACAGCTTTGCAGTCTAGAACCTTCTCGCGATCAGGGCTGTTGGGATTCGTGAACACCGCGGCTCGATGGGTATGCAGGTATGTTTGGGCTTCCAACAACGTATCGAATGCAAGCTCATTTTGAATGAAAGTCAACGTTAGAGTTCGGTATCTGTCAGTGAAAATTGTAGGTGAGATAAGGAACGGACGAAAGGGGGACCAGAGTTGACGAACTCACGCTTTAGTCATGATCACCACTGCTTTCGCCCTCTCCCGGTCTATGAAATGATCCATGATATATGCACCCATGTTCGGGGCGTTCAAGTACATCTCAAATAATGCATGATAGTTGCCCATCGATAACGCTCGTTGTACACGCAAAGCATGCTGAACGGCGGGGTTCATTTTCTGTCCGGAGGTTAGTTGACCTACGTATAAGTTCAATTCTGGACGAAAGGGAGAAGGAAGAAACAAGGAAGAGTCAACATAGCAAGAATCGGCAAGGGAACGAGACGACGTACCGCTCTTGTTTCTGCCATGTAGGAGCATGAGTATGCGGTATGCCGTGAATTCCTCGACCTTTCCTGGTATACCGAGCTCGTAAAGTGTCTTTAGCGTTGCCTGACATTGATTGTATTCTACCATATCAGCCTGTGAAACCGATACAGCGACCTCATCAATATCAGACACGGGATCGCGTACACTCTCAAGTGCCATGCGTGCATGGATCTCATAGACTTGAACGGTAAATTCGTTTTTTATTCGTTGTACCTAACAAGGGAAGAAAAGAGGATGTCAAGACAAGCTTGACCATCAAAAGGCACAATATACCGTCAAATCCTGGCGCAGGCTCTTGAACTGGTTACATATCCAGTCGTATGGAACCTTTTCTCGCCAGCGCTTTTTCAACTCGAGAAGTGTCTGTTGCAGCACTAGATAAGGCCGGATTATTTCAGGTCTGGGTTCCTGAAAGAGCACCGTCAGCATCTACAGGGGTGCAAAGCACGGATCTCACCGATGTGAGTCGGAGGTAATCTTTGAATAGCTCTGGATTTGTCCCGACGATGGTATGACGGTCCCAATGGGGTACATTCTGTCAGAAAATTGTCAGTCAGTGACAGGACTTGAAGAAATCAAACCAACCGGATCCGCCTCAGGGTCGTCCGGGTTAGGTCCAAATGTAGACGGGGAATCAGCTCTCCAGATTCGATTAAGAAGATGTGCACCCTGAGAATGGGCTTTGAGAACACTTTGACTGCCGTTGATGCGTAAATTCTTTTGACGTTCTATTTCATGTTCTCGGTGGAAACGTTCAGCGCGTCGGTTGAGCGCTGCTTGGTCGCCCAGATCGAGGATGGTGGTTACGTTCTTTTGATTGGCTGCTTTCTTTGCTTTCTTGCTGATCGTCTGTGGTTCATTCCTGCCGGTACGTTGTCAAAGGTGCGGACTTTTACGGGAACCGAACAAGATCGACCCACATCTTACGCTTGAGCGTAGGGGGAGGCTTTGGGACTAGACTGCATCCAGGTACTCATTGGGGACAGCACAGGGATTAACACGGAGAAAAAAACGACACCTTTGTAGTTGTACACCGGCCCAGTCTGTGGTCCAGAGGGTCTTGGCGGTGAAAGCGTCAGCAATTACCTGTCTCAACTCTGCCTGAGCTTCGATCCTGTTGGCATCGTTCATTTGTCCCAGACATTTTGCGACCCATTCTCTACGGTATGACAGATGCGGCAAAGGGGTCGAACGTAAAATGGACGAGGCTCACTTTAGCTGGGGCGGCCACGAGTCGGAGGACATGGCGGTGGATGATCAGTTGGATGAACAGCAAGTGGGTTTGGCTGGCTGCAGTCTGAGGGAGATGTATGTAAATAGACGAGCTGTTGCGGCTGCCGGCCTTATGGCAGCTGTAATGATATTCCCACGGGAACTTAGCATGTACTATGTACCCCTCTGAATCTCATTAGCAGATGCCCGACACATCGCAGCGGTAAGAATCTAGCGGCCACTCCCACTGCCCACTCTAAACCATCACTCTAATGCCCCTTGTCCACGGGTGGGTTGTACACTGCAACGCCATCATGTGTCAACCATGTGTGCGAGCGATGCAGGAAGAACGCAAACACTTACGGATCTTCCGGTTCTTGATGACCGTGAATTTGAAGCGCTTGACGTAGATGCTGATCGCAAACAAGGACGAGAACAAGATGACGGCTTTCAAACCGAGTCGCTTGCGTTCATCGTGCTCGGGTTCAGCAGCCCAGTTCAGGAACGTGACGACGTCCTTGGCCATTTGCGACGTCGTGGCAGGGGTGCCTGCGAGAAACTGGTATCAGCCCAGCGACTCTCGTCCACTGCATACCCGCCTACCATCGGCATACTCTACGAGGCCGTCGAACAACACTCGGGCCATGGAGATGGCGCCGCCAGGGAAGTAAGGGTTGTAGTTCATGCCATCACGGATCTCAACACCAGCGGGAGGATCCATGTAGCCGGTCAAGAGAGAGAAGACGTAGTCCTGGAAAAACAGATCAAGCACGCGCTGCAAATGCGAGGAGACGACGTACTGCGCCACCATGTCGGGCCTTGATAATCAAGCTGAGGTCGGGAGGAAGGGCACCACCGTTACCGGCACGAGCGGCCTCCTCGTTGGGGTATGGTGGAGGCAAGTAGTCAGAAAGTTTTCCGGGGCGTTGGAACATCTCTCCATTGTCGTCGGGACCGTCAGTGTATTCGACTTCCTCTGCCAAAGCTCTTGTCTCATCGACGGTATGGGACACGCCGACGAGGTTGCGCCAGGCGATGCGGTCGAGGGAGTGGCAAGCAGCACAAACTTCGCGGTAGACCTGGAAGCCACGACGGATGCTAGGGAGGTGTGTCGGAAGACGAGGTTGGAGGGACCACGGTGCGGACATACCTGGCATGGTCAAACGTGTCAAACCAGCCCTTGTGTGGCCAGGGATACGCTGCAGGGTGGAGGCCGTCGTCTGCGAGCGAGTTTGCGTGAACCTCGCCGATGAAGGGGAGGGTACCGTATAGATGGGTATACCATGCTATTGAGCCAGCGGAGAAAAGCGAGACGGAGATGAGCGACGCGGGCGAGGTCAGGAGGGGCTAGAACATGTGTTTAAAAAAATCAGCGGATGGGACGAGTGCGCCGACCTGGGTGCTCGCGGAAGAGGCGAAGCGGACCTGCTGTAGCAAGTTCGAGACGGGTCGAGAGCCTGTAAGAGGGGACGCACCGACGCGACACGGTGTCTGAGGGTGTGCAATGTCGAGCGGGACGCACGGAGAGCGTTCTGGCTCTTGAGGACGGCCTGGGGCAGCCTCGACAACATTTTTTGAGGATTTTGGACGAAGGGAGCGAGTGACAGCGTGACAAGCGGGCGAAATATCAGCGCGGACGGAACGAACCGGAGACCAAGCCGAGTTATCCGACTCTCTAGATAATTTACATGCAGTCCGTAGCGAAACGGAAGCGGCAACGCCATCTCAACCAGCACTTCATACAAAATAGTCGTGGAATCGGTAAACGTGGTATGGTACGGCACAACATCGTCTCAACTAAAAAAGGTCCTAGAATAGACAGTCACAAAGCGCCTCTGTAAAACCCGTCAGCCAGCAGGACTCCAAACCGAAATCGGGTGCAAACCTTCGACGCAGCAGCACAGACACGCTCCAGCTAGACAGGCGAGGCAGCCGTCAGCACCACCACCAGTTCTCTGTGTGGGTTGTTGTCTGCAAAAAGCTCAGTCGGGCGGAGCGTCCGATGCGGCACCAACGTACACATAGACGGTCTGTGGGGGAGGTTGCGGCTGATAGCCCGGTCCTCCGTATGGGGGCTGGCCATAGCCGGGACCTGGATAAGACTGAGGGGGCTGCTGAGGGTAGTATCCTCCCTGAGGAGGCCCTGAGAGGCTGGTCAGCGACGTGGACTCGTGGTGGGTAGCACGGGCACACACCGGGGGGAGGGTAATATTGGGGTTGCCCGCCATAGTATTCTTTGTTTGCCATGATGCTGGTGATGGAGATGAAGAGAAATGATGGGGACCGCAGGGTGTCCGTCCGTCGCTGCGAGTCGGCCCTAAAATGTCACGAGAGCTGCGTTCCCACGATCGAACCTGCTAGGCTACTCTCTGGACGGTACGACACTGCCTCGAGGCGACGGCGTGGTGTGTACCTCAGCTGCAGGCCATCGCGTGCTGTGTTACGCTGTACCCAGGCTATTCTAGCTCAGTGCCTGTTCCGGTACGCTCGCATCCGCCTCAGCCTGCAGCCCGCGCCGATTCCCAGGCATGTCACGCGGTCTCCACCCTCGCCGACCTCACCTCTCTACCACGCCACGTCTGTTGTCCTCGATCAGCCTCGCAACGAGCATGTGGACCATCGCCGAATCCAGTCATCCCACGGCTTCGAACCCCGCGGTCAAGTAAAAGTATGGGTTCGGGTTGCAAGAGTCGACGGTAAATAACTACTGTAGAAGATCGAAAGTTGTATAGAAACTGCCAAGGAAACTGCAGCATCGCATCAATATCTGGCTTTGGGCGTGTAGATGTGTAGATTGTGCGTCACCCGTGTGCACGGGTCTACGGTCTAAGGACTGTTGGGCGTAAAGGCATAAATTCGTGCCCCCTGTCGTAGGAAACTTTGTGTTAAACGTGTCGTAGCTGCTTAGCCGTCAGACGGCCGCCGCCATCAGTAACAGGAAAGCTAGTCTCAAATCAGCTTGATGATTCTTACCCGGTGCAACGTAATTTTCATGGGTTAGAACATCAAATGGTCGTGTACGGGCTTGCGCGAGCACAGTTCCTTGCGATGCAATGCTCATAACCCCAGAAGCATCCGTCCTGCAACCAGTTCCCAGTGTTCAGTTCGCCAAGCCCGCACCACGTTCCCGCGCGTACTCACTGTGATATTCGCAGCAACGATATCCCGAGCTGAAAGCGACCCCGCCAGCGAATACTTACATCGGAAAACAGAAAATAGAGACCTAGACGACCTTGCAGGTCCCGTAACTTCTGAGGAGAAGACACGAGGTTTCCGTAAAGCAGCCGCCGCGGAGGCGCCTCTCCATTGGGCGCCGTCCCCATGTCCAGCGGTCGCGTTCCGTCGTCCGAAAATAACGACAGATGCGCGACCAGAAAGGGAAGCTCCATCTCACTGCCAGGCATTAAAAAAATCATATATCTCCAGGATCTCTATTACCCTGGAGGCTGACGAACACTTACGGGATAATTACATTCCCAAAGCGATCTCGTACGATGAGCTGCACGACGATTGGTGGTGCCAACGGCAGCCGGGACAAACTGGCAGATCCGAATTCAGCTGTTCTTTGAGGGTGTTGCACGACGTCAAGATGATAGGATCTTGTATTGAATACTCGTGAGTCATCAATGTCCTTCCGTCACAGCGGTTGAGATACCTAGTTTGACTGTCGTGGAGAAACGAGGAGTAGCCGACTCGCGGTTGGCTCGTTTGGAATTGATTTTGAAGGGGACTGGATCGGTCGGTGGTGGACGCTTGAGTCCAAACATCACTCTGGCCATGAGCTGATGACCCAGATTGCGGCGGTAAACTCCACGCAGACGGCGGGGATTGCGTTCGGGAGTGGTCGCTACTGGCGACCGACTGCGGTGAGCCACAGGAGCTCTCGCATGATGTGTCGTGAAAAAGCCTCTTGTAATTTCTAGATGTCACGCACGGTCGTTCAGCCAGACATCAACACAGAAAAAAAATAGCGATCTTACGATGGTATATACTCAATGGGCGTGATGGGTGTGATCGGGCGTATTTGCCGTGTGTGCTGGGACACCGTTAGTGCCACTCCAGCGGCGGGTATGGTGGTCAGGAGCGCCTACCGAATGCTCTCCCTCGCTGTTATGGGACGGGGATTCGTGGTGCCAGTGATGGCCATGAGTAGGAAACATTGGGCAGTCATGAGAAGATACTAAACCATTCTGAGCGAGCGCCTTGTCCCATGTGGAGGCCCTTGACCGAATGTCACAGTCGGGGGAAGAAGCTGGCATAGGCCACTAGTAGGAAAGAGCGGCCTGCAAGGGAGGCAAAGAGATGGTGTTATGCACTACCTGGAGGAGGAAGTTATAATGGCATTGAGTAAGAAACCTGGCATTTATGCATTCGTGTGTACAGATCATGATCATATACCCACTCATTTCCAGGGAGCGGAGCTCGGGGTCAAAGGAAGACACACAAGGGGTGTCAGAACCTCTGTAGCCAAACAGTTTGACAGATCTACCAAAGACCGATATGGCCACGTCTATTCAGGCAATATGCGACAACTTCTTTGAATATTGTCGTATATCTGCAATGATGGCTCGCGTTTCGCTCCAATCTTATTGGAGCGCTTACCAGCAGGGGCAACAATCCCAAGAAATCTACGCAAGAATATTATAGTGGTATATCATCTTACAGGGAGTCGATCATACGCTCTTCTTAACGTAGCTCCATATACCCGCCAATCCCGAGATGACTGTCGCAGCAACGATGGCGGGTTTAACTCCAGCTAACGGTTCGAACAAACAGTCGTCAGCGGCGCGAACCGACCGCGGGATCCGTCCGTACCTGTAGACTTGTACAGCACACCCGTCAGTGCGCCGGCTGCCATGCTGCCGGCCGTATCGTGTTTTCCGCGAAAAGAGTCTATCGAAGAGTTGATCCCGTTGTAGGCAAGCGCTGTGGATCACTGATCAGTCATGCACCGGCTGACTCACATTGCCGACGGGAAAGGCCAACGCACCAAGTACGCCAGCCGAGTTACCTATGAAGGTACCCCTTCTTGTGACAGAGTTGAGGATGCTGTTGATCCGAAGGCGTGCGTTAGACACGGCTAGAGGCCGTCGTGCGCCCTCATTCACACCCCAGATACCACCTACGGCCAAACCTTGCGGAAACATGTATGAGCATGTGACAGGTCGAAAACAATAAGAATGGCCCAAGTTGGTGATGTGGCGACATTAAGATAAGGTGAGAAGAAAGAGTCATCGAAAGCACACGAGTTAAACGTACAAAACTCGTGCAGGACTCGTGTCAATGAGCCGATAGAGAGGGAGACTTACCGCCGAGGTACATAGTGCCTGTTCCGTAGCACAAGTCGTCACTCCAACCCCGAGAAGGGATGGCTGTTCCGGCTCCTGGGAGGTCGCTGACCTTGTCGTCATCTAATACGAGATAGTCTAATTGGTCCCCGAGCTGGGCGAGAGGGTGTAGTCTAGTGGGGTCATAGGCACCCAAAAGGAGGTCGTTTGCGGTGACTGGACTATCGCCCGAGGAGGTACCATCACGGGAGAACTGGTGGCCCGCATGGCCTTGAGATCCCGATGGCGAGTTCTGGGATTCTTGGGAGGCCATAGAAGAAAGAACGAGAGGGTCTGGTCTTGCGAGCGGAACAGCCTAGAAATTTTGGAAGAGCGCGAGACCGGAACGCGTGGAAAACGACTTCCATATTCATACGTGCTTGCTAAATTTGCCAGCGTCGAGCGAGAAACAATTGGAACGATGTTGCACACCACATCGGTTCGGGCAGCTGCGCGTGTGTTCGCAACGCCCTCAGCGCCGCAGCTGCGGATAATCGCACACCGGTCGCTGTCGAGCCGAGCCGTCCGTTTATGGCCACCTGCCAACTCCACTCCCCGCGTCTCCTCGCGTTCTCGTATCTCCGCCCCATGCAATCGTGTCCTGAGACGTGAGTCTTGCCTGTCACAGTCTGCGCTTGGGCTCGATACACAGTCATCCCCAAGGCTGGGCGACTTCCACATCTCCGCACTCCACAGCCTTCGACCCTGCAGAAGTCGAGGCGATGCAATGCCTTGAGCAGGGCACCCAGAAGCTCGAGGAAGGCGACGTCCAGGGTGCCAAGGAACTCTACAAACGCAGCGTCGAGATTAAACGGAATGCCAGCTCCCTCTTCAACCTTGGCGTTACACACTATCACCTCAGTACGCCAGATTTCTATCTTCACGGTCTCAAAACACATGTCAGGGGCAATCTCGTTCAGAGGAATTTGATGACGCCATTTCGGCCTGGAACGAATCGATAGCGCTACAGCCCACGAGCGCAGACGCACACACAAGTACGTGTCTCTTCTCCGGCTGCTCCCGCTCGTGACATGAGTATCCCGACAGACCTCGCCAGCGCATACATAATATCACCTGTCTCACGGCCTGACCTGGCGCTTCATCATTTACAGCACGTAACCCCATCACGACTACCATATACGACCACTGACTATTGTGTTCCAGTATAGCGGCCTCGCTCTCACCGGAAGACCCTGAGATTGCCTTCAATCTCGCCGCAGTTCTGGAAGCCGGTGCGTGATAGAAACGGTTTCTTATTGTTCCTAAAATTATCTCATCCGACGTGGGCAGCTGGCCAACTCGAGGAGGCCCTGGAATATTACAAACGTTCCAAAGAAAACGGCGTCGATCGTGCCGCAATACATATCCGGAACGTTTGTAATATTTATCTGGATCCATTTCGACATTCTGACCATGATTGCTGATTTGCTAGGTTAGCGCAAAGATCTTAGGAAAACACATGCAAGCTGCTGAAGCGGAAGACAAGTCTAAAAAATCCGATCCGTGACAACCGCCAGCTTTCGGCACGTCGCGAGGTTCAGCCGCGTTAGAGGATGAGCGCAGAATTTGTCATGCCGTAACCTAGGCGCATGCACATGGTTACGCCGAATAGAATCGAACTGCCTAGTAAACGACATGTGGTCTTCCGCCGTCCTGTACAGCGATAATCTATCTGATCCCTTCAATCTCCTGGCCCGTTTACCGAGGCGTTATTCTTTTACACTATTGCACGGACAATAAGTATTCTCCGGCGAACGCAAGTTGTACGTGACGATATACCGCATCAGAGCGATCCGAATCAGGAACTATTATGGCATTCTTCCGCCGAGTCCCTCCCCTTTGAGGTTTCCGTTGGAGGTGCGTTTGCTACTGCTGCTGATCTCTCCCGATTAGTGGTCACACCAGAGCTCGGACGCCTCCAATTAGAACTTTTGGAGCCTCCGACCCTGCCTGGAAAACCCCGGTAACCACGTGCTCGTTCGATACGCGAGTAGCTCCCGCCATGTCCAATTGAGTAGGACTCAATGCTACGCTGCGTGGCGCTTGTCCCGGCATCCCGAGTGGATGCCTTCAAACGCTCCAAGATGAATAACACATCATTCCGCGTGTACTCGGGACGCGGAATGTCTGCCGGTCGAAGATAGATGATATGGTCATACCCTTCGTCTGGTGATGGCATCTGAAAGTCCGAGGCGAATTTTTGCAGAACAGCCATGCCGTGTCGGGCATCCCTGATTGTGGGGTGCGAAGTTCCTTGGAAATGAGATAACCGCCATCGAGGAGGGGAGGCAAAAAAAAAAAGGTTAGCGATCCGAAACGCGCAAGGGAAAATCAAAGAAAAAATTAGGGACTTACGCCGTCGGAGACGAGAAGCACAGACCTGTGGAAAAAAAAGGGGGGGGGGGAGGAAATGAGACTCAACAACATGTCCGTTCGCGGATTCCGTTTTCTCACATGATAGGGGGTATCGAAGACAATAATACTGATAGAAGTTCCTGGAGACGCGCGGGCGATCGCGTTCCAGTAGGACCGTTGTCTTTTCGAGGGTATTAGTGGTCTGCATAAACAAGTGCGTGCGAGTCTGACCGACGTACATGGCATTAAAATTAGTCCGGTCGATACAAGGCGAGCGACCTTCGCAAAGCGTGTGGTAGGCAAGTTCCTCAACTCGCTGTCTGTTACCCAGGTCATCTTGGTTACAACGGCGGAACCTAGGGAAATGGTCCTCAAGAGCCTCTGCGAAAGTAGACTGGTAGAATACAACAAGTCTGTGATCAATATCAGCTTCATGTGAACGATTTAGCGCTCTACCTTGCCCGATCCAATTAGTCCCACCAGAATCAGCACAGTTTGTTCTTCTAGGAAAGGGTCGGGAGAGGTTGAAGGGGATGGCCCCACTCCAACATCCTCTGACGTGGACATGGTGGTTTGAACGAGGCCAACATGTTGCTGCCCAAGAGCCTCCATGTTCCAGCGGTTGTGGCACAGCCAGAACGCGTGTGATTTGAACATTTAAAATCATACAGGATGTACGTTTCTCGTATATTGCTACAACTACACGAAAGTCAAATCATACCTCTTGGCCCACAATACCAGGTGGCCCGAATAAGAATCGCATGGTACCCTCATTCTTTCCGAGCAGAGCAACTTCCTCCCCACTGTACAAGGCACTCGGATCGGATCCTGCGAGTGGTTGATGTGGTCGAGGCGGATACTCATTCTGTCGCATCGCAATCTTCAGATGAATCAGTTGGTCGGCTTTATAAGGAACTGGTGGTGGCTGCGGAGGACCAGTGGAGGAGTAATGTTGATTTCGCGGAGATGGGTGGGGGGACGGTGAGGAAGGTGTTCTAGGTGACGTATTCGCGGATGTGTTTTGCGCTGCTTGGATGAGAAGGTCGATAATGAGATGTGCGATTTCTGCCATATTTTATTGTAACAAGTATCAGTATGCCACACGTAACACCAAAAGATGAGACATTGACCTTGCAAATCTTCTGCCTCCGCTATGTATGTTTGTTCCCAGTCAGCTTTCTCCTTCAGAAGACTGACTATGTGTCGAGCAGAATCGTCAATCGGATTAGATGGTGGAACGCTCTCAAATGTCAGAAGGAGGGCAGAGGTGTACAAGCAGCCCAAGGCCACCGTATTGGGTGGGTACATGATAGGAACAAGAGTTCGATGGCTGCATAGAGGGTGTTGAAATCGTCGAGCCGACTTAAACAGAAAACCACTCGTACCAGTCGATCGTAAGACGCCATGCAAATTTGATGAGCGTCTTGGATGCTAGACGTGAAAATTGATATTTTTGAACGAGTAGACGAGATTAAGGAATCACCTCCTAAATTTCGACCTAATTTGATAACGTAGGGAAAAGGCATCTTCGAAGTAAAGTTAAAACAAATCGTCTCCAATATCAGACGTTCCACCGCAAGAAGCCGCTGGCGATCGTGTTCGACTGTCTGAATGACCTGAATGTAACTCCTAGACAGAATGGGCTAAGACTCACCATAGGATCCATGTCGACTTCACCACCCAGTGTCTTCGATTTTGCTGCCAACTCCGGAAATCGGACAGCATACGAAACCATGAGGATTTCCCGGGGCTTTTTCAACGTGTCATGCATCTTCGTTGACACATACAATGCAGCAAGAGTTGCATCCTGTCCCGCGGTTAGTATAGAAACATTATGAATCCACAAAACGCGCGCACATAGTAACTGAAATCCTTCCTCGGAAAGAACAGATGAAAGCGGTGATACAGATTTTGCGCAGTTGCAATCGTCCTTCGAGGGCTGTAATCGACAGTCGGGGGAATGTGCAAACTGAGAGTTGAAACTACTCACAATCCAATTTTCGCACCTACAACCTCCAAGAAACCACATGCTTGCTGCCTTACCTTCTCCTCCTGGCTGGCCGAGAGCTTACCACGCTGCTTCTCAGAAAGATATTCGACCTCGGATATAGTGAAATAAGGGTGGTGATACTTGGAGGACGACGCCGGTAACTGGGACGGTGGTGGCCCTTGTTGTTCCATCGTGAAGGTAAAAGGTAGAGTTGGACGGTACTAACTTATGATTTCACCGCCACGTGATCACAGGATTGCGGCAAGCATCTATTCTCGAGTCCTCGACTATCTACGTTATTAGTGGTCCGTCTCTAGAACATCGTTGTAAATAAAACATGCGTATCTAAGCCAAGTGTATCATCCCTAACAACAAGTCCGTCTAGAATTGCAGGAAAGCGTGACAAACGATTGTTAATAGCGAAAAAAAATCACGATCAATCGGAGAGCTGGACTACTACGTCAGCATGCAGGAACGGTCAACGGGATCTTGACCGTGGTCTAAGTTGGATTGTCAGGACTCAGGATCCGATCACTTGCAAACGGGACACTTGTACTCACAGCGAGGCCCTGTGTCAAATACCATATATGAAGCTTAAGTTTAGATAAACCGAAGGAAAACGTACAGAAAGACTCGTTTCCTTGTACTTGACACTCATGTCCGCAGCCGTAAGACGCATGGCTTCAATTGCTTCGTCAAGTGTGACTCGATATATACCATGACTGGCCATGGAGAGTTGTGCGGCGGTGACCGCTTTCACGGCTGTCCGGAGTACAAGGAGTTAGCTCACTCAAGGGGTGTGCAATGAACTATCCGAACCTCCCAAACTGTTACGCTCCTGAACCACAGCGCGTTAGAGTTCAACAAATACAAAATTGAATACATACAATACATGGAACCTGCACAAGCCCATCGATCGGGTCACAAGTTAAGCCGAGGTTATGCTCTGTCACATTGGTCGGAATGAACTTCACACATTGACAGACACGCCATACCGATACCGATCTCTGCAGCCTACACAAACATTAGTCATCTGTGACGCGCTCACAGAATCCATAGCTCACCTGTAATACCGTCTCGGGAGAAGCACCCATACATGCTGCGAAACCCGCACTGGCCATGGAACAAGCCACTGCGTCAATACATATTAGCACACTATGCCGAACAGTGCCGGAAGGACGATATACCTCCGACTTCAGCCTGACAACCACCCTCGGCAGCAGAAATGGTACTTCCACGCTTGAATAACATCCCGATGGCCTGAAAATACGACTTCGTCAGCCACACGTTGTTGCCCAAAGTGAGGACAAACGGACTGAAGCGGTCAATAAGAACGTCTTCACAGACTTCTCGGGGTCATCGCTGACAAACTCGATGATATATTTTAACACAGCAGGGATAACGCCAGCCGCGCCATTGGTGGGGGAGGTGACAATGCGCCCGCCGGAAGCATTTACTTCGTTGACTGCGATAGCATAGCAGGAAAGGAAATCGACAGCTGGAATCATTGTCCTGCGCTTAAATTCAAGGATTATCAGTGGCGTGTAGCTAGATTAATCGCAAACGATACCAACAGGGGGCATGGGAAGAACTGGGTGATCAAAGGACCCAGTCACACGGGGGGCACGAGTTTGCATGCTTTGAGATGTGACCGGCTCTTGCTGTCCCTGATTGGGAGACGCGAAGGCCTCCATACTGTCGGGTGCGTCTATAGCACTTACAGAAGTTGGGGTTGAACCAGGTCCAATAAGTTGCACTGTCGGTGTCCCGATGCCCGGGTAAAATCTTTTGTTCATAAGGGTTCCGAATGGACGGACCTCGGATGGGGAAACACAACTCACCCTCGCATGAGACGCCTGTAAAGGATCGGAGCGCGTCTTTGCAACCCTAGCCTCCCGGGTAATGTCTTTTCGGTGGCCGTCACTCCAGCGCGAATGCAATTGTCCATAACACCCCAAATGCGCATTAGCTATCAAGGGAGGTCATCAATTTTCATTCGGACTTGCAGCGATATCGTTGACCAATCCACCTTGTCATGTATCTCCTGCTCGGAGAGGCCGAAGTAGCGTTCGTTGTCGTGAACGATTTGTGCAATGGTCAACTAGCACAAGGATCAGGGTGACAGCATCCGAAGGGTTGAACCAACGGAACCCACGTTGTGCCTTTTGGTTAGCGCAAGGAGACTATTCCCTGATTCAAAAGGGTACGGTGGATGGCCTGGATCATTGGCTTCGGGTGGTATAGGAATAGCATCGCCTTTCTCTACACTATGTGTCTGATGTAAACGAGCTCCATGTACAGCACTTTTGTCGACACCCTTGTAGAACAAGTTTTCGTCGACTGCTGCGGAGTTAGGGAGAACAGTTTGCAGGAGGGATACCACGAACCCTCGGTCTTTTGGTTGACGACGAAACCACCACCGACGCTGGGGATGGTTGACATGACAATCATAGGCGGACAGGCAATGAGAGACTCTACCTGAAATACTCATTCGTGGCCAAGAGGTCCCCGTGTTCGTCGAAACAGGAGAAACGGATACCGTTTGGGTGGGTTTTGAGCACCTGATCCCAGCGCCACAACATGTCTCGGTCCATGTCGAAGTGGATAGGTCGTTTTCCGGCAAGATGCAAGCTTTTGTTGAGGAGGATAGCGTCGTAGCGTGAAGGGATGGTGCCGCAATCGATGGTCTCGGGATCAGATCCTTCGAGACCGAGGAGGATTGCCTGGGGCGTGTGGTGGCTAGAGGGAGGATTCAATCTCGGTTTATAATTTTGAGGTTCCACTGCATACCCTTTACCTAGGAGGGAGAGGTCCAAGGATGTAAGCGGGTGAAGGATGTGGCAGACATATAGGACTGACCGGTTGCCGCAAGTGAACCATAGCTAAGATGGGAGTCAGGTCAGCCATGCAAGCATGAGTACGTATCGTATGACACTCACAGGACTATTTTGATGGTCTTGACCTTGTCATAGGTGTTAAACGGAGTTCCGGATGGAATGGGGTTTTACATGCCTGATCAAGCAAGTCCAGTTCCTTAAGATCTGCGATGAATATTTTACTGGCGCGCATGGGACCGACTGTGTGTGAGCTGCTTGGGCCCACTTGAAGAGCAAGTTAAGGGTGTCATGTAGGGAGTACTGGAGGAGGTGCTCACCACCGATGCTGAAGAGGTCAAATGTTGAGATGACGGCATGACCTGGCTGGACGGAATGAGACTCGACAGGCAGATCGGATTCCGTGGTTTGCCTTGGAGCAAGATTGTTCGTAGGAAGGTTGACTACTCGAGAACGAGCGATGCAACGAGCGTGGTCGCGCCGGAAAGCCCTGGCAGCGTTGGGAGCGATGGCAGGTAGCCCCAGTGCGCGGAGCGAGGAGGAGAACATGGTAACGATCAAGAGCTGCACATGACGGTACGAGTCGGAATCCAAATGCGGAAGGTTGTAACGTTCCGTCGTCTCGCTCGAAAACTTCAACTACGCTCGTCCACCCGCACTTTTTTTTTTTTTTTTTTCCGCAATCGTGGACGTTTACCACGTTCATTTCCCCCAATCAAATCCGAGAGCGGACGTCGAGCCCGTCCTCCTCCTCGGTCGTCACGCTACTTCTGCGACGATCTCGGCACGACGATCCCAGCCCCACCGCACGCACCTCCAACCCGCCGTCCACTGGCCCGGTGGTCGCACGCACACAACAGACATCTCAACTTTTCCAACACAATCGCTCGATGACCTCCCCCCCGAGCTCGTTTTTCGACGGCACCCTGATTCGCGAGCGCCATTCATCATCCAACTCCACTTCTTCACGCCCATTTGCCTCATCCTCCACCTCTTCTTTGCCACCCGCATCCTCCGCACCCTCTGCCACTAATCCAACTACCCATCCAATCTCCCTTGACACCCTCCTCTCTCAACATGCCAACGCTCCAAATCCTCCTCTTGCTGCCCTTGACCAGGCACTTTCCGAACGAAACATATTCTCCACCCAGAACACTCAGCTTTGGAAGTTAATCGAGAAGCAGCGCAGTGGTTACAGTCAAGTCCTCAAGGAGCTCGAACGCATGCGCACCGAACGAGATGCCTACAGGGTCCGCCTTCAGGCTGCTGGTCTCAGTGTCGAGCTCGCCAAGAAGGATAAGGACAAGCCCAAGCCATTAAGACCCTCCGCATCCAACGCTACCATGTCCATCACTTCAGAAAACGATTCTCTCGATCCCCGCGCAGCCATGGTCCGACATCTGTCCGATACATCAGGTCTGTACTCTCCTCCCTGCCCTCCGGTCTCATGCAATTCATCTTTCCCTGAAAATACGGCTCCAGGTCCTCGCAACGACGATCGTCCTGTCATCCCTCTTCGCTCACAACATGTAAATGGCCGTGATCTTCAAGCACCCCGTCCCAATGAGCCATCCAACATATCCTTGTCACCCGAGGTTGTACCGCCTAGATCGGTCTTTCTTCCACAGGGAAACTCTAGCACTCCGTCGATTCCATTACCCTCTTCTTCTTCATTTTCACCTCGTTTAAACGAAGCGGAAAAAGCATATACTCGCGTCCCCACCTCTGTCGCCAGCAACCCAGGATCTCCACTGCCACAGGCCAGGTCTTCGCAACAGAATACCATTCCATCGAGCTTGCCCATCGATGCTAATGGGGTTCCGGGATCTCACTCGCGACCCCCTTTAATTCAACACACTCTCAACACTGTCGTTCCACCACAGGCACCCGTACCTGGTATCCACCCTACAACACTGACGCCTCATTCTTCCTCCGGCCTCAGCTCTGGCTTGCTCACTCCAATCCCGGAAAACTCGAAGCCCGCAAACCGAGACTCGAGCATTTCTCTTCCAGACGAGGCCAAGCGGTACATCGCTAACATGGGTGAAGGTCCGCTGCAAAGTTCGGGGTTGACTGCAGCCGTGTCAACTTCCGAACCAGCCCAGGCGCAAATCGGTCAAGGTGCCAATGCTGGTGGGAATTCGCTCAGTACATTAGGGCACGCTGGTACACGTGCCGTAGATGAGAACGAGTTTTTCGACATGGACGAGGAGGAGGATCGGATTGAGGAGACTGAGCAGCAACAACAGCTCCCGTCGGCCATTAATAGACATGACAAACCTGCCAATACAGATGATTTCCCCATGCCGCCTTCGCCCAGTCCTATTCAAGTACACCGACCAAGTCACACCCAGAGCACTTCATCACAATCCATCACAAACCCGGAACCCCAGCTGCCTCCAGCTTCAGAAGCGGCCGTGGTGTCGCAGGCACGTTGGCAGTCCCAAACCGATATTTCCGTGTTGTCACAATCTCAATCGTCTTCGGAATCTACACCATTGACGCCTCATCCGGACTCTCCCTCTCCGGAATCTTATCTTTCACCAACGAAATCTATGAGTGGTACCTCGAGCGATGGGCCCAATCCCACTTTCCGTGCACTCCCTCTCATTGCTGTCGACCTCAAAACTACTCGTGTCGTGGTTTCGCATTCCTCTATTAGGCCGAATGAACGAGGAAAGGAAGTGTTGTCTTTCGAGATTGAAGTGGATCCTGGGAAAAGCAAGGAACCCTGGAAAGTGGAAAAATTATACTCTGACGTACTAGGACTTGACCACCGGCTGAGGGCTGTTGTTGGGAAAAGCGTCACAAAGAAGATTGCAGCCCTCCCGGAAGGTAAACTGTGGAGAGATCACGCACCTGCGAAATCCGATCAGCGCAAAGTAAGCAAGACTCATAAATCCAAGTCTTTATGAAGGCTGAGCGTTGTTCGTTTAGGCCGCTCTAGAGGCATATCTGCAGTCATTGATTGATCTTCCAGTCAAGAACAAGGATGAGATAATTGCGTTCTTGACTTCGGACGTTGTTCGCGAAGCAAAGAAGCCAGTAATGCAGGCCGGACATAAAGAAGGCTATCTTACCAAACGAGGTAAAAACTTTGGTGGGTGGAAAACCCGGTACTTCGTCTTACAAGGCCCTGTCCTCGAATATTATGAAAGTGTGAGTATTTGTGACATGAGCACTGTTCTCCTATTTAATACTGGCAACAGCGGGGCGGTGCTCACCTCGGTTCCATCGCCATAACGAATGCGCAAATAGGTCGTCAACAACGGACAACGGACAACGAGGATGAGAAAAATTACCGGCACGCGTTCCTTGTCATTGAAGCAAAGAAGGGGCCCGGTGGCTCCAGCCCACGACATGTCCTATGTGCTGAAAGCGACTCCGAGCGGGATAATTGGGTGGACGTACTCGTTCGTTATGTGACGGGAACCTTCAATGAGGATTCATTTACTCTGGTCTCATTTGGTCCAAGCCCCATTTCGGTCAACGTCTCTCAAACTCAAAGCCCTGGATCGGGCCAACCTCGTTCCAGTGTGAGCTCGAATCAAGATACCGTCACCACACCAAATGGAAAACGCGGAATGAAAATTTTGTCGAAAGATGATATCTCGCAAGCCACAGTAATACCTATATCCCAACTCACGCAAGACGCGAATTATTCCAAGTTCTTCCAGTCAACGCTTCTCCCGGGTTCTGCCTCGATCGACGAGTCCTATTCCTCCAGTCCAACTAAATCTGTGTACACTGTCAACACAGACCATGATCAGACCACCCACGAAGAGTACACCAAAAGGCTTGTCGATCACACAGAACCCTCATTGTCAAGTTCCCTGCCTTCAACCTCACCCCTTGAAGTTGCTGGTCTGGGGGTCAGATCGAGCTCGGAGCTGGGTCATTATCCAGATATCGACCGACGAGGAGCATATACCAAGCAAGAGCAGGGTACACCTGAATCTGGTCGGTCCCGGGAGGCTCGACGGGACAGGAAGTCATACCACCCTGGCTTGGCAGTAGTGTCTGGTTCGCCCACAACAGCCGCATTCCCTGACCGTGTCTCTTCGCCCGATCTTGGGTCCCCGCCTTCGCGCGGCGATTCGAACGGGAAGGTGAAGATTTCAGGACCTTTAAGTGGCGCCCCCATCCCCGCAGGTTACAAGTTTGGCAGCAAGGATGCACCAACGGAAGGGACTTCGTCGAGTGATAGACGAGAAAAGGCCAAGTCAAGGTCATTTTGGAACTTCGGGAGACCCGCAGACAGGCTTCCGACGTCTGCTCCTCGAGTCATCTTTGGAGTATCCCTGGATGAATCTCTAGACGTCGCCGAGATCGCTCGTCTACCAGCAGTTGTCTTCCGATGTATACAGTATCTGGAAGCAAAAGAGGCCGACCAAGAGGAGGGTATCTATCGTCTAAGTGGGAGTTCTGCTGTGATCAAGGGTCTGAAGGACAGATTTAACACTGGTATGTTGGACCTCCCGTCGTGGCACTATGATGCGTTAATGAGCTGTAAAGAGGGCGACGTAGACCTTCTCGCATCCGATGAATACTGGGATCCCCACGCCATTGCTGGCTTGCTGAAAAGTTTCCTTCGAGAACTACCTGCTAGCATTTTAACGCGCGACTTGCACATGAGATTCCTTTCTGTGATGGGTCCGTGTGTTTTCTTGCCCTTCGCGCATCGGAGTGTAGTTGACACCACTTGCAGATTTTGTGGAGCCGCAAGAGCGCATCCACGAACTATCATATCTCATCGCGTCCCTCCCGATCGCCAACTACAGCTTACTTCGCGCGCTAACTGCCCATCTGATCCTCATTGTACAAAACTCAGCCGTCAACAAAATGACCATGCGAAATGTCGGCATCGTCTTCAGTCCTACGCTTGGTATACCTGCTGGTGTCTTCAGCTTGATGCTTGGAGAATTCAATCGGGTTTTCAATGTTGATGCCGCCGACGACATAACCGAGGGTGACGCAGACAACGACGGCGAGCTCAGCCGCCGAAATAGTCGACAGTATTCAGACGCAGCAGCGGACAAGCTTCTCGGTTTGGCGGGGAGGACATTACATGGTTCGTCGTCGCCTCTTTTGTTTGGGGTACCACTCACATCCGTCACACTCTTAGCCTCAACGGAAGGGACCCCTTCCGAAGACAGTGACAGTCTTTCGATGCAGTACGAGAGCGGGAACGAGACAACAGAAAACGATGCGACAGTGGAATTCAGTCAGACACCTTCGAGCAATCCATCTCAACACTCGGCATTCCTCTCACCTACCCGAGCTGAGTTCCCCACCACACAATCGCGGTCGCATGCGGCCCATGTCGCTGCCAGCCGCGGACTAAACGTCGCTGTCGATAAGAGAGGCAACCGACACAGTCGGGTAATTGGGCTGCCGGTATCGCCACGACCGCCAACGGATACAATCCCTTCCCCGGTTCCCTCGCCCCTGCAAACTGCAAGACAAAGTTGACTGGGATTGGATTCACGTTCACTCTTCCATCCTTACTCTCGCCGACAAAGTTGTCCTTGTTTCATGAATATCTGTACCATCAAATGTTCCTTATATCTATACCCTCCCTTTTCCACACCGGTATATATACCGCGAGCGCATGAACAATAGTATTACATAGTAGTAATACCAGTACTTAGTCATATCGGACACCATGACTTGGCGGCTAGGCGTCGCTTCCTTCACAACTTGGTAAATCATCTACTACTTATCGACATGAGATTAATGCAGGCGATTAGTATGTAAACTCCTTGCTTGAGCTTGTTAACTGACGAACAGCAAGTTTAATGCACTGTGCTCCCGTCGGATCACATGGAAGCGCAAGGCGAAGTCAAACAGATACCATTCTCGTTGTAAGTGAACCAGGCTTTAAGGATCCGTGCAAGGTCGCTGGAACTTGAAGCATAACATAGTTTCGTTTCTTTACTGCGAGAAATAGCCAGCATCCCAGCCAGAACGACGTCGTCTCGCACGCAGAAGTCTAGCACATCCTCAAACCACTCTCCTCGTGCTGTCGTCAACAGGTGGATAGAAGCTTTGAGAAGAGATCATTCTCCTCTTCCACGCGGTACTACTGCTTCAGTGTTGCGACTCCTTTTCCCAGAAGACGATACCCCGAGGAAGTTCGGTCTACAGGAAACACTCCTCGCACAGTATCTCGGCCAATGCTTGGACTCGTCCACAGTCTTTACCGGGGGTGCAAAACACTTGAAAGTCTGGAGTCAGGAGTCCGCTTCTGGCTGCCTTGGCGAGGAACTCCTTGAATGTGCCGTGCCTGGAACAGAGGTGCCTTCTACGGAGTGATTTGTGAGTTGTGACCATGTTGACGCATTGATTCAGAACGCTGTTGGACCCAAGAGCCTTCAAGAGATCGACGCACTCCTGGACGAACTGGCGTCTACGTCCATTTTCTCCGACAAGTCCTTTCACGATGGAAACACGTCCGCATCCAACAATAAGCGTTCTAAATCTTCGATATTGCGATCTCTCTACGATTCCCTCCCAGCTACCGATGCCGCCTATCTCACTCAGATCATTCTCAAAGACTTACGTCCTCTGCTTTATGCACCTCCCTCAGCAACGACCAGTCACGTTTTGCTCACCTACAACACACGCAGCAAGCAAGTACTCACGAGAGAGCAGTTCATGAAGGCATGGGACCCTTCTGGATCTATGCTCAAGATGTACAAAGTACGTGCAAAGCTAGATGAAGCTGCCATGGGTTTCGAGGCAGGCGGTACGCTCGTAGCCGCTCACCCGCGCTGGGGTGTGCCGGTGGAGGTCCCCAAGTCAGCAAAAGGTCGGAGCCCCCTACATACTCTCGAATTCTTAGACACCGATGGTCAGATCTGGGCTGAGACGAAATATGACGGCGAACGAGCACAGATTCATGTCCGGTTTTGTGAGGACGGAGAAGCGAAGATCGTCATATTTAGCAAAAGTAAACGAGACTCGACGTTGGATCGCATTGCCGTGCACTCGTAGGTCTTACTGCTCTCGACGCTGTAACGTCGAATTAAACGTCGAGACCAGAATCATCAAAGCGGCGTTGGCAGGAATAGGAAAGCAAGACATCATTTTAGATGCCGAGATGGTTGCGTTCTCAGATGAGAGGAATGCCATCGATGGTCAGTGCGAATGTTGGACTCGCTCATTCTGAATATTGAAAGTTATGTACTAGAGTTCTGGCAGATACGAGGCATTGTCACGCGTACGGCCCAAGGAGCTCGAGCAACTATGAACTTATCCAAAGGAGAGTCAAATGATTCACAGCCCCTGTGAGTACCTTGAACACATTTTTTACGAGGGCGGCTTTTTCATACATGAATAGGGACTCGTGTCCTTCTCTTCATTCATCTTCGACGGAATCTCTCCACCTTGCTCTCGTGTTTTTCGACGTTCTTCTCCTTGGAAATGCCTCACTTCTTAACGTACCGTACTCAGTACGGCGTTCCATGCTTGAAAGCGTCGTCCAGGAGATACCAGGCCAAACCATGATCGCTGAGCGCTCCGTGGTATCTAGTGACCCTGAGCTATGTATGGAGAGCGCCGCTCAGAATCTTCGAGAAATATGGGCCCAACGAATAGCAGAAAGCCAAGAGGGCTTAGTTCTCAAATCGGGGGAAAGCGTATATGGAGACTGGAGGCTGCCTTGGGTCAAGGTACACCAACATATCGAAACAGTCGCACTTCTGACCCTTATATTCAATGGAAACAGTTGAAGAAAGACTTTGTTCCCGGATACGGTGATACTATTGATCTTGTTGTGATTGGTGGTTCATGGGAAATGGATCGCGCAAGGGAACTCCGAGGTAGGTGTTGTCCTGGTTTGGCCGAGGGCAATACATCTCAAAGCGCTCTAGTACCCCCCTCGACCCTAACACGGTTTTACGTTGGCGCGTTTGGCAACTCTTCTCAATGTACATCTAATGTAAGTTCCCTTGGTTAATACACGTCCATCCAAGGATGATCAAACACCGTTCGTAGCCCACGGTCAAACCCCATTTTGTTGTTTATTTCACTGCTTCGTACGGATTGTCCCGGGAACAGCTAGAAGAGTTTAACTTTTGGGTACGAACAGACGCAGTCGAGGCATCGGTGAGAACGCTAGTCTTCAGACCTCGAACAATTTGAGATACCCAACCACACGGATTGACAGGCGTCTCGTGATGAACTTTCGTATTCGTACTCGATACTTCAGACGCTTCCCCAACCAACGGTCCTTCTCCGAACCCCGATTCTAGTTGAATTATGTGGTGCCGGGTTTACGAAAAGTCCGAGCAGCAAGGTTGGTGTGCGTCTTCCGATGACATTAACCCCTGACTGAATTTAAGAAGTACTACGAGTTACGCTTCCCCCGAATCACGAAGATCTTTCGATCATCAGAGCGCTCCTTCACGGAATGTCTCACCCTTCGGGAACTACAGACAATCGCATACGAGTCCACTGGCCGTGAGATTCGGGATGCCGATACATACAAGGATCTCGATGACTGGGCAAGTCGTTTGTGGGGAAATGGACAGGCCATGGGTCAAGAGCGAGATCAGAGTGAAGAGAGACGATCGAAGAAACATGCTAGTCTGAGGGAAGAGTGGGAATCAAAGTTCGAGAACCTCGACCTGCAACGGGAAAAGAGTAGAAAGAGCAGACAGGAGGATGTAGAAATGTCGTCTTGAGTTGTCTAACGAGCTACATGTAGATCTTTCGACTTATTGGAATATGAGCTGTGAAGTTGAGTCCATTAATATCGGAAACTTTGCAAAAGGCTCCATTTTCGTCTGATCTACACCATTCATGGCTTCGTCCGTGCAGTGACTGAGATCTCTCCAGCGTAGAGAATTCTCTGGTCTGCCAACAAGCATGTGTACCTCCAAGAGTAAGCGCGGCCTCGCGATGGTATAATGGTTCCTGGGTTCATAATCCTCGTTATTCGGGGATGTATATATCGTCTGTGCCACCGACGCTTCACCGCAACTGCCTGAGAGCCTCTTTCACTGTACTTCGTTCGCCCAGGAGGGCAAGAATTTGCCATCGTTGGTCTCGAACCTCTCGATCTTTGAGAAGTACAACATCCTCGTCATCCATCACTTCGTTTTCACCTATTGCCAGCCTCGTGGCTGCTGCGGATTGGTTTGGAAGGACAGCTGGGGAGAGCGTGAAGAGTGTATCAAAGGAGGATGCGGTGAGAACTCGATTATTTGAGCGCGGGGCAGAAGGGTTGATGGATGCTATTGCATGGGAAGTAGAAGTGAGAGAAATGGCGTGAGTGATAAGCTGTTTTAGCTTTGCCTATCTCGGGTTTAGTAAATTTAGGTTAGATGTGGGGAACGCCTACCTCAAACGCAAGCATCATTAGTGATGCCACAGTGCGAGACGGCGCGCCTAAATTGTGTTGAGCAGATATAAGATTGATCCTGTCGGATATATGTTGCATAGTTGGAGCCCTGGATATAGAAGCGAGATGAAGTGGCAGACGACTGCCTGGGGGATCTAACATGCAGGGAACTAATTGGGACAGGGGGGGGACAGATGGCAGTGAACTCACCGCCTCGTTCTGGAAGAAGAACCACGCCTCTGTCTCGTGCAATCTCATCCATGTCTTTGCGTGGTCGCTGGCGTTCTAGGACACTCGACTGCGAGGGAAGGTTGCGTACCCTGTCTCGTTCGCGTCTGCCCAAGGAGACGGTCCATCGCTTGAGTCTATTCGATCGTAATGAGCCATCCATATCGTCGGGCCCTTGGTATGGAAGGATTCTGCGCCGCTTGCGAAGGGGCTGCTTTGGTGCATCTGGGGGTGGCGTGGGGGGTCTTCGATGGACTGTGAAGTCAAACAAAGAGATGATCAAGGAATTGTGGAGTTGGACTGCGACAGGCCTCAGCTGCACGTCGATGGCGACGCGGGGGGGGAGACAGACCTAGGTTTGGTGCGTCAAGGGCATGGCGAACAGAATCCTCGAATTCCTGCCTCGATATCCGGGCAGACACGAACTGGTTCAGGGAATCGAAGTAGCCCGTTGCCTTTGGGCCCAGTGCGACGTTAAGCTGGCCTTTGATCGTGGACGTCGACGAGAGCGACATGGCCGAGCGCTGGATGTGCCGTGGGAAAGAGTGATGAGCTCACTCGAGTCTCGGTGGCACGCAGGTCTCGCGCTTTATCCGCGACGTCGTCCACATCGTCGATGCCCGTATGGATCGTCCTGTGACATCGAAGTCGCGGGGCATCTGTCGATACTATTCCACCCCCAGGGGCTGCTTTGCCGGAGACAACTGCAAATTTCTCCACGGCGCTGACGAGAAGCTGACCCTATATGACAAAGCGAAGGTGTGCAAGTACTATGCCAAGGGTATGTTCGGTGCCTTTGCTATCCACCGTCTCTCCTCATGCGATTTCAGGCCATTGTACTCGCGGAGACAAGTGTTGGTTCCGGCATGTCCTTCTAAAGGTAGCTCCGGACGACGAGAGGATCCAATTCAATGCGGAAACATGTTGTATCTGCCTGGAGAAACCAACCACATATGGCTTACTCAGTGAGTTACCCTCGAGCGTGGCTACTGGTCGAGTCGTACTGAATCATGCACAGCGGATTGCAGTCATGTATTCTGTCTCGAGGTCAATCTGATGACACATTGTTGTCCATTTAGTAGTACTCACTGCCCAGCCAGTGCATCCGTCAATGGCGTGCCCCTGCAGGTAAATCACCCGATGTGGTCTCATCGGGCATGATCAAGTGTTGCCCCCTCTGTCGCACACCTTCTCGTTTCGTCACACCGTCAGCGCATTTCTTTCCAAGTGGTAACTCTCGCAAGAAAGAAACGATCGATGCATACAAAACCAGCATGGCAAGGGTACCCTGCAAGCACGTCGATCGCTCTCCTCTCGCTACTGTCATCCAACCTTGACTTTCTAGGTACTTTGAAGAGACATCCCGTACTGGGAAGCCGTGTTGTCCTTTCGGAGTAGATTGTTTCTACCAACACACCAATCCTGATGGTACTCCGCATGTGTTCCGCCATGGCGCAAAGCATTCCATGAGGGTGGGCTTTCGCATTATGATCGTTTACATAGATGACTGACATTATCCTCGTAGGTCTACCGGAGGCATCGCCTTAGGGGTGCAAACCTCCCTCCGCGCTTTGACTATGATGATCCCATCGAGTTCTTGCAACACATATTCGAGAATCCAATTACCAATCTTCATGCTACGCTTGATGTCATACGGGCCAGCCTTCCTGCACTCATGGAGAGGTTTGCATCGAGTAGTGAGCCCGGAAGTCATGATTTAGGCGAGGATGAGGAAATAATGGATGATTCTATTGGCCCCCTTGAACTACTGGTACGTAAACCATTTCTCCCTCCCCCACTTTGTTACGAAGCGCCTCGTAGATGTAACTCTAATCTTTCCCACCATGCCATGCATTACGACGTACCTCGAATATAGGACAATGTGGTCATGCACGACGAAGCCACAATCACCCTTTCCACTGCTTTGGGGGGAGATAACCAACAGTCTACGCCAGTGGAATCAACCCCAGAACCACTGCCATTACCGACGGGGACTCCACTATTTCCAGAAACCCGTGCCACTTCTCAGCCGACCGCTGTGTCCTCCGTTCATCCACTACCTTCTCAGCACCAGCCTACACGCCTCTCGTCACGATTCAGCACGGCAATGAGTACTCACAGTCGGCAGACGTTCATCATTGACATCTCGGATGACGACGAAGATGAAGATGAGGAAGAACATGCTCAACATGCAGTTGTTACCGGTCCCAATAACTCCATCGAACTATCTGATTCCCCCCTTTTGGCAAGCACACCTGTCCCTCGATCGCCACCGGAGCAACAACCAACTGCTCTCCAGTCTGTTGGGAACGTTCACACGGACATGTTGCTTAGCCGTCCTCAATGTGAACATGACGCAGATCCGCCTTTTATGACGGATGGTCGTGGTCGTGTTGTCTGGAGCAGCACCCGCAATGCATCCGGACGAGGCACCGCCGCAGAAGGTCGAGCGTCACGACACACTCGAACTGGATCGACTTCACGAGTAGCATGTCCATCACCTACCTCGACTCTCCTTGTTTCAAACACTCGCGGGCATGGATGGGGTGGACAGGATACGCAGGGCATGGATGGGAAGGTAGGTGGAGGGGAAGAGAGCAGCGATATGGGTTAAAAATTTGTACTAGAACGACAGAGATCTTGAGCTGTATTTTAGCTTGCATTGTACTTTTGCATGAAGTCGATATGCTTATCGTGACATTTTCTGCGCAGCTCGTTCGGGTGACACACTGCTACTTACACAGATGCGGCATCATGCATCAATTGCAGGACGGACCTGTATCTTCGGTAGCAACACTTGCTACTTACAATGCAGTGAAACATTGAGCGGAAGAACGATCAAACTGAAACTGAAATTTCATACCACTCCGGGGGGCTCGTAATGGCCACAATACCTCGCGCTGTGCAGTGTATATACAAAATTTCAACGACGACGACCCACCATCCGTATGTAATAACAGAATACAGATGGCTTATATAAATTAGATCCTCAAGAGCAATATTAATATGAATCCGCGCAAACCGATAGTTTTGAAAGGTGAAAGTTGTAGACGAGGCCCATCAGCAGGAAGACGGCCGATCGGATCAAATCACCCTTCATATGGGAGATAACTCGTGGACATTCAAGTTCGGATCCCGATCACGGATTGCTTTTCTCGCATTGAGCCTGTCCGAACATCTAGAACTCTTCCTTGGGTATGAATGACATGATGGAACTTACACAGCCAACATGGAGTTCACATAGCCTGCATCATCAAGAGTCAGCATTGTACGAACCAGCAGTGGGAACATTTGCACTTACTATGGCCAATCACCATGCAGACTGAGGCTACCCAAAAGCCACTGCCTTGAATAAAGAACTTCATTGGTCGGTTAGCAGCCGTGCAACTTTACCAACTCTGTCAGACGTACCATGACACCGGTGATAGATGATAATACGCTGACCAAAAAAAATGATGATGACGACGACGACGAAATGCGTAGAAAAAACAATTGCTGGCTTACCAAGTAAAGGCACCCATATTGATGGAGACTATAGCCAAATCCTGGATGATAGAGCGTTGCCTCCGGAAGCCAGATTTCCACATATATTTAAAGATACCGCATGTGATGATAATGTCGTATAGAATGTCTGCCGCAAAGAATGGTAGCATTAACTGACAGTATAGTATGGCAATGCAAAGAAATCAGTGAATGCCTCAATAAAATATGTGCACCTTACCGGAGACTGATAAAAGTATGGAATGGTTCTGATCTGAGCACTGTAAAAGGAATGCTTCAACCTTAGTTGGCATGAGCGAAGAGTGTACAAACAGGTTAGTGTTGTACCCTAAGGCGGGTCTCGTTCAGTAATTCCCAAGTCAGTCCGTCGAGTACGTACATGCTCCGGAAGCTGGTAAGATTGACAAGTCAAAACGAGGCTCAGTACTTTGGTGATAAGCTTACCAATTCCCACACTGATCAAGACAAACTGCAAGAAAGAGAGTAAGGCAATTGGCACATATTGTGATACTTGGGACTGACGGTAACAAAAGTGAGAACCTTATTCTTCGCGCTGACTGTAGGGACGTTACTATGTGCTATGTGTCGACTCAAAGCATTTACTCACTTATCCATATGCGATGGCAGTAAAAACTGACCAACGTTTTTAGTATGTTGTACGACGCCAAGGACTCTTACAGACCACTGCACAATAAAGATGGTGACAACCTGGTAAATAGATGGTGAGCACAAAACTAAGAGGCTTGCATAGGGACTCACAGTGAGGCATGACATAACCTGCAGTTCAAATTATAAATATTAAGTATCGGAGTGTATGGTCGGGTCGTCTGAGAGTACTTACAACCCCACCCCTAGGAGTCAGATAAACACGAGTCAATTGCATCCCGGACGATCTAAGGCGTACCACGGTAAGTCGTGTTCGCAAGTCCACGATGCGTTTCGATGACACGACACGAAGAAGGTCCAAAAAAATTGCATACTCCCAATCAGAGTGGCGGTGTTGGATAAACTAGAAAAGAGTATGATATTTAGAGAGAAAAGCGCGGTGATACGACCCACAAGACCACGAGCACCTAAGGGAAACACATCAAACACATGGTTGAGAAAAACAAGTGTGCATACCAATATTTTCGTGATCCTGGGATCATCCGGAAACGAATAGGAGTAGTAGATCACCTGACCCAATGTGGTACCGTACATGCTGGAAGGATTAGGTTGTGGGGAGGGGCATGAGATCGAGTGCACGCACAAAGTAGAAAGCATGAACCCTGCCAAAACTCGTAAGTATGCGGATATCGAACATGTATCTGCAGTGATTTCTGTACCTATCAGTACTGGGGACCATATCAGAAGACTGTTGGACGCGGACATGACTGACGCCGCACTACTAGGGAGTCGTTTGGTGCACGAGGCCAGCACTTTGAGTGCTGGTCCTTATGAACGTTGTCCACTGCAGAATTCCGGTCACAATCGCAGGGCTGCCTGCATTCTCGCTGAGTTGCATTTGAATAGCAGGGCCTTGATTGTATAGAGTTACGTAGGATCCGCGCGTTAGTAGCATGTAGTACGTTCGAGCAATAGCGCCACGACCACGACACCATAGCAATCTCCGCCACTTGACCTGGTAAGTGGAATTCTAGTCTGAACCACTTGACCAACTTGCAGATAAACAGAACACTCTTACCGCTGGTCAAGAGATGGAAACCAGGCGTGAAACATCAATCACGAGACGCTTTACACGAGAGTTTAGACTGGCCGCCGGCCCATCTGCAAAACAGACCGAGTAACGTTATCGCTTGACGACTCTACCAAAGGCTTTGGGAGTTCTGATTGGAGGACGGCTAGTAAAAAAAGGAATAAAGGGTCCTATACCCAAAATAAAAACCGTAATGGTTTCTGGACTGCCCAGCTGAAAAGCAGATTCGGACGAG
Organism: Boletus huronensis; assembly: GCA_038093155.1. NCBI lineage: Eukaryota > Fungi > Basidiomycota > Agaricomycetes > Boletales > Boletaceae > Boletus > Boletus huronensis. Next base: position 17,562 of record JBBPRS010000140.1, on the reverse strand, counting down.
TCCCCTGCTGAGCTTGAAAGTTGAACCCTTGATATCCGTCCTGCAGGGTTTCATTGAGGGGCGATATGACGGCGCTCATAGCATAGGCGGGCGGCCCATCGAGTATACTGTGCAAGAAATGCATTTTGTATAAGGCCATATAAGGGTAGGTCACTTACAGCATATGTAACCGACGATACACTTTTTTTTTTTTTTTCAGTCGTAACAATCGCTACATATTCCATGGCCCTCCGGGCACTCCAGGATCCGCAAGCTGGCGTTGTCGTCGCGATTACCATTGATTACTTTTGTATATGCATACCCGATGGCGCGCAGGCGAGCGAGTGAGGGAGTGTGCCTGTTACCGTTGACCAGGAGGGGCCACGGACGGACCGGACCGGAGCCGTGCTGGCGACTGTCATTCTTTGAAACTGAGACGAGGACGTGCCACGATCAGAATGACCCACAGCCATCGTCCTGGATGTTATGGACGATCGCAGCAGCATTCGTCATACAGCTTGCCCGCTCATGGACGTACTCTGCCCTCGAACCCGGACATTTGACTGCCGTTGGATGTCATCCTCGCCGGCGCTGGGCCGCACGAATTGTTGAATCTGCCCCCGTCCTTTGTCTTGCAGCACTCAAGCGGATCGTGTGCGTCTATCGAGAAATTATTGTGATCGAGTCACGAGATGAGATGCGCATTCTTGATCCGCTTCCTCGACGTCTCGCATACGGTGTTTTTGCCCCACCTCCCTCTAGTAGCATCCCTTCCCTTAGTTCCTTTCCCTGTCAGTAGTCCATAGTCAGCTTTCCCAGCCATGTATTCCTCTTTCTCTTACATGGTCCCATACTGCAGTCCTACCTTTGGCAGGCCTTCCGTGCGTTGGACCGGAGTTTCATCGCTCTGGCTCTCTGCACACACCGGTCGTCCAGCTCGGATCCCAAACCCTCTTCCGGTCTGGGCCCTGTCCTGGGCTACGCCCTTGCCACCTATGGAAGGCCCGTCACACGAAGGACTTGCATCCTCTCCGAAAGGTGGTGCACTTCTTGGAAATCGCCAACGGCACTCATTTTTTATAACCGTACATGGAAAGGTAAGTTCTCGGGACCATGTCAGGCGAGTTAGCGACAGTGACGCTCTCTCCACCGGCTCCAGACCAGGCATATAGATGTCTCCGCACACACTGGGACCACACAGCACTGAATTTGAACCATCGGGCTTTGCGCGTACTGTAGCATCGGGGATCCTACCCCGGGTGTCGGGAGCTGCTGGCAAATGGGTACCCCGAGAACCCGGATGCGATGTTATCGTCGACTGCCATCCCTGTCGAACGTGCTCGGTTCATATCCAAATCAGACCTGACCACGTCGATTAACCCGTATCCAGTGTCCACATGCGCTCGACCTTTTTGGGGATGGAAGTCTGTACGTTGTAGACGCACCAGGTAAGTGAGCGAAGAAAAAAAAAAGATGGATGGATGGGGCTGAGATGGATGCAGGCCATGTCGCCGGCCACATCAACGTCCTCGCACGCACGTCTTCAGACGGGTCTTGGATCCTCCTCGGTGGCGACTCTGCGCACGACTGGCGGATCGTGACGGGAGAGACAAAGGCATTTGCGTGCGTGGAGGATCCGGCGACGGGACATGTGCAGTGTATATCGCATGCAGATCAAGGACGTCGCAGAAGAGAACTTGAGGCGTATCAGAGCGCTGCTCCGAGTTCCAAAGGTGTAGGTGCTGATCGCGCACGACGCGTCGTGGTAGGGGGCAAACACGGGAGGGCCCGCTTTCCTACCTGGAGTGATACCAGCGCTAGTCTAGTGAAACGTATACGGTTACTAGATATACTAGATATATGTTCTCGAATCTCACCGTCAGGCTCACTTGAAACGACGTCCAACGCTGCGAATGGCGAACTGAATCAAGGCTTCGATTGATTTGGCCATCACACCACACAATGGACTCCTCCTCCGTCCTCAGCGACGAAGACTACGATGTCATCTCAAATCCCGGCCAACGCTCTCTCGAGTCCAGCATCGCAGATTTTAGCCACATCGCCGCACAAGGCGTGCGCGAAATTCCACCCACAGAAGCTGCCCGAGAAGTCTTCTACACTGTGTCGCTCTCTTCCACCGAGATTCAGACCTGGGTCCGCGGTGTGATAGAATGGAACGGCGGGAGTTATCCACCCGACCACCGAACCGTTCGCGTTTATCTCGACGGTGTCTTTGACGTGTTGACAGCTGGGTATGGGGCCCACTCGGACGCAACCATTGATGTTTATGCTTCCGCTGACACTCGTCCCCTTGAAGACACATGCTGCAGTTGCGTCAAGCCAAACTGGCCTTTCCCTCTGTGCACCTCATGGTAGGGGTCTTTCCAGACGAGTCTTGTCGACAACTCGGCACGTTGCCCAGGTTCCCTCACGTGGAACGCTGCGAGCTCCTGCGACACTGTCGTTGGGTCGACGAGATCGTCCCTGACGCGGCATGGACGCTCACCGACGCATTCCTCGTCGCGAAGCGCATCGACTATGTGGCACTCGAGGAAGGCTCCTCCATCAATCCCGAATTCGACAATACGAGGTTGAAGGGGTATGACCATATCAAGAAACTGGGTATGTTTTTTTTTTTCCCGTTCGGTGTGACATTTTCGTGGTGCTCATTTTTTTTGTGCATTGTAGGGTATGTGATACCCACCAAGAGAACGCTTAGGTTCGATCCTGCGCCCGTGGTACCACCACGACTCCCCACTGTGGAAGCCACCAAGCAAGGCTCCTAAGCTACGACCAAAGGGTGACGGCCAAGCCGACGTAACATGGCATTAGATGGGTTGTCTCTATTCATCGTATTTATGAATGCTTGTTTTCCCCCCTGTTTACAGTCATACGTCACCCGTGGTGTTGTGTGCATGTATCCGCTTGACCGAAAGTGTGATATGAACATTAGACTGTATACTCTATTATATGGCTGTGGGAAGCTATTTATCCCTTGGAATCTTTTTTTCGGTGCACGTTCATGTGTCTAGCCAGTTGGTCTGGTCTAGCAAATGCCTTTGTACACCCCTGTTCAGTACACTCGTATGGACGCGCACCGGTATGCGTCCGAAGCTGTTAAACGAGTGAGTGGGATGGAATGGCTTGGCAGGTTATGTCGACTCACATGTTTGGATAAATTGGAAGACTCTGAGAAGGCTCTGGGAATGGGTTGTCAGGAGAAGAGGCTGAGAACGTTGCGGTTGGCAAGGTGCTTACTTGTCGCAGAATTTACACTTGAATGGTCGTAGCCCGTTGTGAGTGCGCTTGTGGATCGTCAATGCGCCCGTGATAGCAAAGGCTTTTCCACATCCGGGAAAATCACAGACATACGGCTCTGGTGATGGTTGGTACGAAAGCCGGAGTGTAGTGGGAAGGATGACTCACTCTCTTGTGTGTGGCGGCGCATGTGCTGGTGGAGAGTTGCTGCCTCGGAGAAATTTTGGCTGCATACCTGACATTGAAAGGGGCGGTGGCCAGTGTGTGACTATGATTGTGATGAGCGAAATGGAATGGAGCAGGACGAAAGACGGACTTGGAGATGCCTGGATATCTTTTGCTTGCTGGAAAAGCCGTTTGTGCCGTGCCTGTTGCAGCTCTCCCAGAAACACTCGTAGTGAGCTTTTCCGGCTCCGATATGGAGGGAGGCGATGTGGGCTGTGAGGTCATCACAAGAGGGGAACGATTGGGTGCACGCTTTCCACTTGCAGAGGTGAATACCTGAGCAATTGTGGGATGGTGGATTTGGAGAGACGGATGGTTTGTGGACGGGATCGGCTGTGTCGTGGAGGTCGGGTGGTGGTGGGTGGAGGGTGGTGGAAGGAGGGAAGGGATAGTTGAGACCAAGGTGATCTTGCATGAGGTGTGTTGTGAGGACGTCGAGGACGTCGTCATCTGATGTTGCTGAGGAGGATGTTGGGATAGAAGAGGGGGACGGGAACATTGCACAGTCACCCCAGTGACAGGAAAGGGGGAGATGGGAGAAGATGTGTGGATCATCTTGTGGTTGGAGAGGCAGGGGAGAGGGGAGAGTTTGAGGGTCTACGGTGCACAGATGTTGGAGATTGACGTGGCCTACGAGATCGGAGAGGTTGTTGAAGACGGAGCCACAGTCTGCCCACATGCAAGAGAAAGAGTTCGTGGAGGTGAAACGAAGGGCGAGGGGTGAGGAAACATGGAGCTGTGGTGAAAATGGGGGGAGAGAGGGAGAGGATGAAGCGCTGGAAGAGATAGAGGAGTCGGATATGAGGGATCGTATCGACTGAGGGAGGGGGGTGGGATAGATGGGCTGGGGGTCTTGTGCGCATTCGCACGGCAAGTCGGAAAGGGAATGGCCCCAGCGGATGAACGGCGAGTCGTACGCGTAGTGGTAGTCTGCACAGCACTGGAGCTGCGGGGGACGGTGAGGGGACGTGGGCGGGGGATGTGTGGAGCGATGCTTACGATTTCGTCCAAGCCGGTGCAGTCGATGCAGGCTGCGGCGGGGACGCAGGTGCCGTCGCAGGGTGCGGGGTCATCGCAGGGGAGGACGAGACATCGGTCGGTGCAGTCTGGGGTGAAGAGACAGGAGGGCTCCGCGCACGACGGCGGGCACTGGTCGCAGTGGTCCATCACGGCCGTCGTGCGATCGCATCCGCCGCTCTACGCCGTGACCGGTGCGGTACTCTTGGACCATCTAACCCTAACCCTATGGTCTCGTGTCCCAAGCACGCATACATTTACAGTAGGGACGAACACAAGAGTTTGTTCGTCGATTACTTTGCGAGCGCTTCGATGATGACTTTGACCCCCCACGCGCCCGGGTCCGGGACCTTGTGCTCCTTCAACCAGTCACCCTCGATGTATGCACTCCTCCCCGCCTTTGCTTCGATATCCTTTGTCTTTTCTGCAGCATCCTGCACGGCCTTGACAGCACCCTCAAACCCAGCGGGAAGCGCATCTACGAAAGCAGTAAGCGGATCAACAAGCGTGCGCGAGGGTGGTCGAGCACGCGTGTAGGTGTACAGCCGGGCAAGAGCAGACTTGAGAGCACCGCTCCAAACCTCGGTCGTGGCTACTGTGGCAGAGGAACGTGCCAAGGCTTGGGCGAGCGAGGAGAAGAAGATCCTGCTCAAACAAGGGGAAACCTTCAGTTGGCGGCCGGAAGAACGACGTTTGGTACGAACGAGTACAGAGCACCGCTCGTCCCCCCCATCTTTTCTTCGGCAACTCTGGACATGGCGATCATGCTGTTGACCACATCATCTCCTGCGATGACACCCTGACTGAGAACTTCGAGCACACCTTCAGATTGACGGCGATCAGCAACCATGGCATAGAAAGAACTTGGACTGGTACGGTAACTGACCAGATGCACCTGCGCTGAGGGTAAGCCCACAGTCTCCGTCGCCGGCGATCTTGTCCATGTTCGTAATTTTGCCCTCCGCTAACAAAAGTGCATTGCACGCACGCTCGATGGCGATCTCAAAGGAGCGCACGTCCGGTGCTCTGAGGGAAGATTGGCTGCTGAGAGAGGTGGTGTCGACCGATGCCAAGGAAACCGTCTCAGTGATGGCTTTTGGTTCAGTCTTTGAGGACCATTTCCACCCGGGAGCATTGGTGGAGTCGTCGAGGAGGGAGAGTATGAGATCCGTAGAAATGGCGTTGTCGGATTCAGTGTCGGGGAGGAGCAAGAGTGTGATGGAGAACCCTGGCATGTTGAGGCTCGTCTATTCTGACGTCAGTCGCTTGTTTGGTACATATGGGAGATACGAACAAACCATGAACGATCCGGCCAGGACGCGCATCGCCTTGATACCCTGCTTGTCTAGCGCACTCTTTGCCTCGCTGACAATGGCGCCGAGCTCGAGCTCGCTGAGACCACCGAGGTTGTTTACGAGGAGCACGACCCGATCGGTGCCGTCGTTCTCGAAAGGCACAAAGGATCGGTCAGGATCGGCGGTAGAGGTGATCATCTGAATGAGGTTTGGGACGAGTTCATTGAGTGGGGGAACTGGAGAAACGCGGCGATGACCGCTTTCGTTGTGGATACCGAGCCCGATCTCGAGTTCGTTGATACCCAGATGAGTGTCGGGCACCGCAGTGCCAGGAACCTATGCATAGTGTGATCATTTGAATGGCGTGTGTATACTAAGAACAGAATTGCGTACGTGACAATGCTCTAGTCCCACTCCGATCGTGCCGAGGTGAGAAGAAATGTGTTCGGCGACGGCATAGACCTTGTCGAGGGAACCTCCTCGAGCAGCGAGTGCGCCTGCGATCTTGTACACGAGGCAGACGCCAGCAAGCCCTCTATGTGAGTGTTAGTGGATCGAGTTAAGAGAGCTCAAAAGGAGGAGAACGGGCCTCCTTCCGACAATCTTTCCCTGCTCACGTCCAACGGCAACGTCGTCACCGACGATCGCGAATTTGACGCGATCCGACTTGTCGGGGTGAACGGCGGCGTACTGCTCTTTCGCGAGTCCAAAGTTGAGAACGTCGCCGGTATAGTTCCTTGGGTGGTCAAGCTGTCAGCAGCGGGAATGGAAAAATGCTGATGGGTTTACTTGACGATGATGACCGTACTGGAGGAGGGCGGTTAAACGAAAGAGACAAAGAGCGGGTGACGAGGGACGCACCCTGCATCGCTGCTCACCAAGTCGATCGCACGACGGACCTGGCCCGCGCTTGGCGAGGCGAACACATTTCCGCAGACCGCAGCTGGCGTATGAGATGAAGCTTCAGTAGCCCTTCAGACTGAGGGAAATCCTACCTGACAGTATTCCTTGACCTATGACGAACGGATTGGCGAGATCCGATAACGCCGAATGTCAGGGCACCCACCGACGAATGCAGAGTGGGATGGTTCGTGGCCAGAGCCACCCCCACAGACGAGCGCGACCTTTGAACGGTCTGGATTGGCGAGGTGAAGGACTGGTCCGAGTGACGTGGTCAACATTGCACACGGAACTGGGAAATGCGAGAAAGAAAAAAAGAACCTCTGTTTGCAGGGTCGATGGCGAGATGGGGGTTGAGGACACAGAGCCCCTTGAGGGAGTCGAGCACAAGCGAGGCGGGGGTGTTCGAAAAGTGCTTGCCTGGTAGAGTGAGGGGGCTGATGGTCGGAGCTGCAGCATGCGACACTCACTCTGCACGACCATGGCGCTGATGCTCGACGCTGTGGAGAACGTCGAGGAAGGTGGGCGAATCTTGGCGACCCCCCATGACCCCCCCCATTCATTGTGAGCTTGGTCTCTTACTTCTCACCGCGATGAGCCTGCCGTCGCCAGCAGCGTCGCCGTCGTCCAAAGTCACCGACTTGGATGCGGGACTGACACGTCGCAAGAGACAACGCTCAGAATCAATGCAATCAGACTCATCTTCCCTTAAGAGGGCCGCCTCTGAAGGCCCTTGCTCCGCGACGCCCGTCCGTGCCACCCACGACGCACCCACCACCGATGCCGCCAACGATATCGACGCCTACATGGAAGAACAGGGCGAACATGCCCTTTCCACCGTCACTCTCATGCCTCCGCCGACGCCCCCCCACGAACCACCCGCAAATCTCATCCCACAGCAGAAGCTGCACTACGTCACCGAGCGCCGTCTCAAGCAGATGCAAGTCGGCGACACGTGGTATATCGTATCTCGCTGGTGGTATAGACGATGGGAGGCCGCGTGTCAGGGCATCGCTGACAAGTCTGGCCCGCTCGAGGAAAAACATGTTGGCCCCGTCGACAACACGCCACTCGTCGACCGTGACGCCAACATCGTATCGAATCTGACAGAGGGTGTCGATGTCGAGTTTGTGCCCTGGGACGTTTGGAAAGCCTTTACCACTTGGTGCGTCATCTCGACGTTCGTCGAGCTGTGCAGTTGATTCGAATCTGTGTAGGTATGGTCCGGCCACATATCCACTTCCTCGTTCCGTGATTGCGAGAGGTCACCTCGGGGAACCTAGTCTGGAACTTCGACCTCCCCGCCTCAAAGTACTTTCCCTCGTCGACTCCCAGTCGGATGGGCCGATTGGTCCCCCCCACACCTATGTGACGCTCTCGACAAAAGATACAGTGAGCTCTCTCAGCAAAGAGCTTGTAGCCAGCGTATCTGCGCGTTCCAATATTCCATACAGGATATGGAAAATCCAACCGGGAGAATATGCAGCATCGCAACTTCCTGCCTCGAAGCTTGCCGTGCATGGAGCAGAACTCTTAGAGATAGATGACAAAACACTCGAGGACGCGTTGATCGAATTTGACGACCCTTTTGTTGTCGAGTTTCAGCAGGATGGCAGATGGATAGCAGACCAAACGTCGACGGTGCCGACTTCAGCAGCCCCGTCTGTTCCTCCTCCCTTATTTGGCGGAGAAGACTTCTTTAGTCGTCTGGGAAAGAGCTCTGCGACGACGACTGTCACTCAGATTCAACCTAGACAGGTACCTTCACCCGCACCATCGGCAGGATCGTCCGCCAAAGTTCAAGATTCACAAGTCGTTCCTTTCAAGTCGTTTGGATTCTCCAAGAACAAGCTACCACAAGAACCAGGGACACTTGGCCTTGGAAACATGTACGCGTTACGTATTGTCTTGTTCCCTCGTCTGACGCTAGCGCCAAGGGGCAACACTTGCTTTATGAACTCTGCTCTTCAGTGTCTTGCGCATACAAAAGAACTTACGGATTATTTCCTTTGTAAGTTGTTGAGTCGTATTTGTTATTACGTGTGGATTCACTCATACAACCTTCGTAGCTGGTGTTTACCAGAACGAGCTCAACCCTGATAACCCTCTTGGAATGGGTGGTGCTATCGCCGAGGCATTCGGCGCACTCTTGCATCGTATTTGGGCCAAAGATTCCACCGCAACTTCTTACTCACCACGCGAGTTCAAGATGCAATTGCAACGTTTTGCGCCACAATTCAGTGGATACCAGCAACATGACTCGCAAGAACTTGTGGCCTTCTTACTTGACGGTCTACATGAAGACCTCAATCGCGTGCTCAAGAAACCATATGTAGAGAAGCCAGATTGGGAGGGCGGTGGGGATGTTGAACTTGCTCAATTGGCACAAAAGTCGTGGCATGGATACATGCAGCGGAATGACAGTGTCATCGTGGACTTGTTCCAAGGACAGTACCAGAGCACTCTGGTGTGTCCTGAATGCCAGAAGGTACGCTAGTAGTCACGACAATCACGGATTACTCAACCATCTCCCCTCAGGTCTCAATAACGTTTGACCCATTCATGTACCTCACTCTACCTATCCCTGTGACGAAGAAGTGGAAACACGTTATTGAGTATGTCCCATGGGATTCGTCGAAACCCCACGTCAAGGTTGCGTCGTTACTGGCGATATTGATTAGCAAGCTGACGATAATCACGCAGGTTCCTGTTGAAATTGGTCGTGATTCTACTTTCAAAGAGCTTCGTGCACTCCTTGGCAGATGGATGGGTGCACCACCAGTGAATGTTCGTCTCCCGTCTCTCTGTTCCCCATCTGCTGATTCCTCGTTTTAGCTCTTGACATTGGAGATATTTAACAACCGGTTCTATAAGAACCTTGATGATAACGTCCTCTGCGGTGACATGTCGGATAGTGACATTATCGTATGCTTCGAGCTGCCATGCAACGCACGTCAAAGCCGATTGTACAAGAAGAAGGAAACTGACCCCTTTATTATTCCGGTGTTCGTGACCGACCTTCAGGCCTCACGGCAGTCGTACAGCTACCGTAGTCAGACCAATTTTGGTCACCCGTTCATCGTTGTTATCGATCCCGAACAGGCTCGGATTATGCAGGCGATATACGAGGCTGTGGTGGATCGTCTGCAGCGGTGGACCTCCCATGCTTGCGATCTTTTCACGTGGGAGGAAGTTCCGTCTGTATCTGTCGACTCGATACCCATCCCGGTCCCGCCAATGGATTCTCTAACAGAGATCAAGGAGAATGGGGAGGTTGTTCGTGTTGAGGACATGAATGTCGATGAAGGCGACATTGCCGATGAGAAGGCTGTGACCCAGGACGATGGCACGATGGACACCCCAATTAATGGCATTCCCCAGATTGTTGGAATCAAAAAAGATATTTTCAACCTGCGCCTTCAGGCTGGCCAGAAAGACTATGGGACAGGGTTCAGTTCGTACAGCTCCTCGAGCCAACGTTTCGAATCCTGGGAGACGCGTTTCGAGGAGATGGAAACAGGCATTCCGCTACTCAAGGAAATGGATGCGTTCTACTGCGAGTTCGACGAAAACCTGAAAACGTATTACTTCGGTGACGAAACGTCGAACTGGGAGCACGCACGATGGACGAATACCCTCTGGACCACGTTCTTGCACCCCGAGTATACCGAGGCGAAGAAGGCGGCTTCGGAGAAGAGGAGCAAGGGGCTGTCCATTGACGATTGTCTGACCGAATTCACAAAGGAAGAACAATTGGGCGAGGATGATCTGTGGTATTGCCCTCGATGCAAGAAACATCAGCAGGCCACGAAAAACTTTGACCTTTGGAGAGTGCCGGATATTCTGGCGGTACACCTCAAGCGTTTCAGTAACAGCCGCGCGCTCAGAGACAAGATTGATACGTTTGTCGACTTTCCTATTCAAGGCCTCGACCTCACCAACCTCGTTGGTGAACGAAAGGTTGGACAGAGGTTGGCCGAGAATGGAATTGATATCGAGGAGCTAGGAATTGGCAACATCGAGGAACCTCTTATCTATGACTTATACGCGGTCGACGAACACCTCGGGGGACTGGGTGGTGGCCATTATCGGGCCTATGCGCTAAACCACGCCACCGAGCAATGGTACCACTTCGACGACTCTTTCGTCACAAAGAGCGAAGCATACCAGGCAGTGGTGAGTCTAGTGCATTGTTGTGAAGATAATGCATTTATAGGCCTTCCAGAATGCAAACGCATACCTACTATTCTACAAGCGACGAAGCAACGAACCGCTTGGCGGTAAAACTTACCATAAGATAGAAGAAGCACGACTATCGGCTGATGAGGCTGTTGACCCTGCCCCGTCCATGGATACCCAGCTCCCCACACCTCCCAATGAAATCGTCGCACCTACTTTGTTGTCCCAGAAACCCCAAAACATTGGTTGGCGGACACCACCCTCTCACAACAGGTCGACACCGTCGTCGTCTTCCCCCCCACCCCTTGATGAACCGCCGAGCTTTGAAGAATCACAGCACGACCAACTCCTCCCTAGCGCTGGTCTGAAATCGCTTGATGACGAGCCGAGGTTCCATTTCCCGGCTTCCTTCAAAGCATCGCCTACATCGTCCAACGAGGTCGAGGCCGATGACGACGATGCCGCAGACCTACAGGGGTTCGACGCCAGCCCCATCCAACTCATGGAAGGGGAATGGCAACTGTCCTCCTCGTCACCTTCCCCGATTGATTCTGATTCCAACCCGTTTTCCGATGCAAACTCACAGAAGAACGGAGTTGCGGACAATGATGAGATACCAAGACCTTAGACCTCAACAAATGTAATCTACCTGCATAATCACATACTTTTATGGACTGGCTAGAGTCGTAGTATTGTCCTTTCTGCTTGCTTACTCACGGGGGTTGAGACGGCTTTACGGCTGTTTACAATGTTTTTCACTGGAAGCGACTCCGACTTGTTTCCACATGAGCAGAATCCCTCCGTCTCTGCTATACCTGACGATCTACAATCCTACCCTCCGACCTGACATCTCAGCGACACATGATGATGATGAGGATGCCGAGGAACAGGCCCAAATTCTATTCTACACTTCCCGCGACCGAGCCGTATCGAGGGACAAGATGCTGAGGCAGGTTGGGCTTGCGAAAGCGCTCGTTAACTTTGCAGAGTGAGGGAAACAATGAAAGCGGTGGCGGGTGTGTGCAGAACTAAACGTTCGCCAGGATCTTCCATTCAACAGATCCATGTCAGAACGTTCATTCGCAGTCCAGAAGAATGGTCATGGTGAACCCGGAGCCCAACTTTTGGGTGCATGTGGTGAGTGCGGCCTCGTCTGTACTGCGGTCATCCCCTTCAGCTCAATCATTCAGGCCGTCGAACTGGCAAAGACACCGCGTGCTCCGACTGTAAAGCCCAAGGCCCGGGATAAAGGCAGGGGGAAAGCTAAAGAGGCGGAACAAAGTCAAGCACCACAGTTTGAATACCATGATGGCACCCTGCATGACTCTGCGATGCGGGGGCATCTCATGCGGGGCTACGAACAATTCAAGGTCGGTTCCATGTCTGATTTGTTCCTCGGGGACTGATGGAACGCGCTCCTTAGTTGACCCACGGCTCCTTCTCTTCTATATTGTCTTCATTGGGACAACAAGCTTTGGAGTTGCAGCTTGAGCGATTCTTTACCGTCTGGGCGTGGACGTGGGATCTAGAGAAGGATTTTAGCCTCGGCATAGACCTTGGTGCGCGCATGTCTCTCCACCAGGGTCACACAGCAGTTTATCTGATCCCCCCCAGGCTTACCCCTCCACCCATCATATCAGTTAATCCTTCCCACCATCGATAATTTTTCATCACAGATACCCGAGGGAGTTGCTGCGCTTGTATTGACGCAAAGTCATGTCGCTCCTTCCAGCAGATATAGAAGTTCACAATACCCCATTGCATTGGCACGACATCTAATGAACTACCTTACTCCAACGCTTGGACCTACTACTCTTTCCGCCTCGACAACTCAACCAGAACGACTGGACGACGTAAGCCGCGAAGATCATGACGACCGACCGACAGCACCGAATGCAGAGCCGCCTCCATCGGGTGGTTTTCTTGGTGTTAGCATAAGCATGAGTATGGACGTCAGGAAATGGTCCTGGCCATCATTCGGAAAAGGTCCCAACCCCAAGGAAGTGGTCACAAATGCGGGCGATGGCGTTGCTGCATCTGGACGCGCTGACGTGCAGGTCGATCAAAGCGCACTGGAAGACGCAATGGCGTCTGATAATTCATTTTGTTTACCCATGGAGAAGCCTTCTGCGCCTGACGAGCACGAGAAGCACCTGGTGGAACTGGACCCTGACGTCGCAGAAGCGGACACCCCCCGTCCATCAAGAGTTCTTCCACCCGCTTTGGACTCTTCGGAGGCTTCGCTGAATGGCTCACCACCGGGTGTTGACACTCCAACGACTGTCTACAGCGAAAAATCGCAGTTTACTTGGACAGACGTGTTCCTTGCCCCTAGTCATGAATCGCTGGCAACTTCTCGGAGGAGGGTATACCTACTTAAGGTCAGCACAGATAACGCTGTTACGTAGCAGGCATTCAATTCAATTTTCAGCGCGGCCAGTACGCTGTTGCGCTGCTCAGTAATGACTTGGATGACGTAGAAACTTGGGTGAAACCAACCCGCTGCCTGCTCGAAGATGTGGAGAAGATCGCAAGCGAGGACAACCAACGGTAGGTGTAGCTACTTAACGTTAGTTTGCACCAGCTAATTTGACACCCCAGCGATATGGCGGCTTCGCTTCCGTCCGCGGCAAAGATTCTCCAGCCTAAGGACAGCCGCATTTTCAGAACTGGAGACTATGTGAATACGAGCGGAGAAGCGGTCCTCAACTCGGATCATCTATTTGAAGCAAAGAGACTGTTGGACAGGTAGGGCACCTTGTCAATTGCATGCTGCACGACGATTGACAACGCATCCAAGAGAACCGGCGGTGATCGAGGTTTTTTCCAGGGGCTTGCATCCCCAACACTGGCATGTAGCTTCTCGGGTCGCCGGGCCTGTTGAAGACGAGATGGGGGAAGCATATCTGGAGGTGTCCCATAAAGAGGCGACGTTATCAGACGTTGATAATATATTGCGCGGGCTATACAAGACCCGTGTCTAGAGGAGCAAAGAAGTCGAATGGGCCCGATCAATTGTATTCTTCCGACGGTCCGACGCTATTCGGGCTTTCCAAACTCGTCCAAGTTCTGATATCTCCAGTTGCTCCTCACCACCATTGGGGTTATCTTGCGAGGAAGCCCCAGGCCTGATGGCATCATTTCCAGCCTGTCATCAAACTGAATTATGTTGCAGTTCCTCCGAGTGGTACCCGGCGCTAGTGTCAAAAACATGCAGACATGCCGCTCTAGAGCATTGAACTTCTGGACAGACCTGTTTCAGCTCCGTCAAGTTTGGTCTGCCTGATAGGCGAGGCTTTGGTTTATTTGTGTGCTGTGTCGTATTGACTCCCTAGAGCGCGTCGTACCAGACAGCCTAGGAACAGGACACCTGGTGATTGAGGCGGATCGATTCGGATACATGTGATGATCCGACCACGTATGAATGTTACTGGTTACTGGGCAAGATTCAGACATGCCCTCAAAAACTCTTGAATGCCGTTCTTGGTAGAGCGTTACGCGCTTAGACTGATATTGATGTCCGATTTCAAGGGTCCTTTCTCCGTTTCGGAACGTGTCAAGGCTCGGGTATCGTATTTTCAGGTTCAATACATCCGGGAATATGTGGTCGGCTCCCCGCCATGTCACGCGACGGAAGCGATCAACTGGCGTTGTTTCTTTTACTTTACATTTTATTTTATTTTTCTGACGATAAACACGTTTGCAAGTTGCGCCAAGCTCGGTTGTCTGTCAACCAGCTCATGATTTTATACCCCCTCGCCACTGTTTTGTATTGATTTCAAGGCCCATCTCAAGACACAAAAGCGCATCCATTCGCAGGTCCTACTCAAGAGTATGTCGTTCTTCGTGAAGGCCTCCCTGAAGTTAAACATCATAGTTGTAGGCGGAGGTGAGCGATGCCTTCATTCTCGTTGCTCATCCAAGTAACCTTGCAAGTAGGCATCTCTGGCTTGGCCGTTGCCTTCAGGCTGAGTCAGGCGGGGCACACTGTCCACGTCATCGACAAGTCGAGACCCCAACAGGTACGATCCTAGCGTTCTCAAATCTAAGTCGGGGCCCACGTCCCATTAACACGCAAAACGTCGTTATGAATTGCAGAAAGCATGCGGCGTTCGAGTTCCACCGAATCTCACAAAAATTCTAGAAGAATGGGGTCTCGGAGAGCAAGTTGCACGATGGGGTAAACCGACCAGGAAAAGTCATTGCTATTCGAGTGAGTGCGCTCATCGGATGCGATATGAGTAATTGTGATTGAAAACACGCACACGATCTCAACAGTGGAGACAGGCAAGTTAGTAGGACATTTATTGTGGCCTCAAACAGAAGTGTTGGAGGAGATCGGAGCTGATTACCTCTTGATGCATGCGAGTACTCGTTCCGTCATATCTGTCATGCATTTGTTATTGAGCGTAATGCGTTTGTCTAGTATCAAGACCTTCACGCAATGCTGCATTCCACGGCAAAGTTGGCCGGTGTTCAGATATCTTACGACACGCCTGTCACCAAGGTCTCCGCTAATCCTCCGAGAGTTGAACTGGCTTCAGGTATGGCGTTGTATGCAGATATGATAATAGGGGCGGACGGACCGTGTGGTGTTGTGCGTGAGGCTGTGGACGGGACCTCGAATGGCAGCCGACTCAGCACGGACAGCTTTTCTGTCTACGTGTAAGCGTGCAGGCGTTTTCTTGAGCGTAAACTCAAGGGTCACCTTAAAAGAGCGACCATTTCCCGGGAACAGTTGCGCAAGGACCCCGAGCTTGACGTATTCACCGACCCAGAGCTTGGTGGTGTACAGGTAAGATTATACTCATCCGCTGTTGTCTTCGTTTGTAAATTGACTTGGTACAGTACCCGATCTGGATGGGTACATCTTCTCATGCGGTCGGCTTTCCCGTGGTACGTACTTGCCAGAGTTCTGCTCATGACAAGTTGCGTCACTCACGAGGTGAACTTTCCAGCGAGATAACAGCGCGTATACGATACATGTATTTTGGCCAGACAGTCCGACAGATTCAAGCGACAATTCATCTGAGGAATGGAATTTCACGATACCAAGGAAGAAGTTATGCTTCTCCGGAGACTCAAGGTGGGAGGTTCGCTCGGGTGCTCAGACGCTTCTCTCATCGTCATTTAGGCTCAAGCGACTGCTCGATCTCTGTCCTGTATTGCAGCGCAGGAGCTACATCAAAAGAGATCCCCTGATAGAATGGACGGACGACTCGGGAAGGATCATCTTGATGGGTGGAGCAGCTCATCCATCGCTGGTAAATAATCTGCGTTTGAAGTCTTGGCCTTGATTGCCTGACATTCAGGACAGCCTTGTATTACTCATAGCGCAAGTCTCCAACTGGAGGACGCTGAGGTCCTCGGAGGGCTCTTGTCTCGACTTAACTGCTGGAACCAACTACCTCAGCTCGTGGAAGCGTTCCAAGACCTTCGAGAAGAACGCTGTCAAATTGTGCACGAGAAAGAACTGACGGGCTTTCGGTTCGTATGGCTCCCCCCTGGTCTGCACCGGGATGCGCGGGATCAATCACTGCTGGCCATGGCGACGTTAGGGTTGCAAGGTTGGAACGAGGACAAGATGAGATGGCAATGGGAAGATATCAGCGAGGTCCTTGGATATAGTGCTCGTGAAGCTGCGGAGGACTGGTGGGTAAGCTGGGGCGTGCTGCGGGAACGGAGTCTATCGATTTCTGTCACTCCGTATACTACACTAGTTAACGGGCATGGACAAGTGATGCGGCAGTAGGATGGTGATGTTCTCCTAGATCGATCTTGTATTGTGCCACTTTGTGGAGTGACCATCTTTTAGGCCAAGCGAATGTTATACATGAGAATGCATGCTATGTGGAGGTCGTGCGATGAGTACAGATTAGATGTAGAACTCGGGCTTTCTGGCATTGATGCCGTATTCGGCAAGTGCTGCACTGAGGTCATCCATGGTTAAAGTCGTCCTTGTTTTGTCCTTTGGGGATGTCAGGAACTCGTCAATGGAAGCAGGGTTGGCAAAGACAAACCTTGGCACCTCCAGGACCTGAGACAGTCGCGCGAGCCCGCCCACTCGCTGCATTTGTACGTATGCGAGCATGTTGGTATGCATCAGAGGCGATGTCAGAGACGAATTTTTGGGCGGCAAGGGAAAGAAGGCGTTTCCTTCACAAAGATACAACATGAGCACACGCACAGGGGGTAGAGGAGTCTACTCACAGGCGGACATCTTCGCATTCGAACCCAACTCTCTGGAGATAATAATCTGTGACCTCGTTAGGGATCTGGGACAGACGTGAGCTGAAAGGCGGACTGCGAGGGGGTAAGATTCGACATACCAGGGGTTCATATTCGTCGAGCATGAGCAGAAATTCTGCCAAAGTGCGGTCCTTGCGCGCCTCTTCTGCTGCCTGACGCGATTGGGGCTGAGGTGGGACAGTCGCAGTGGAAGAACTGCTGGCAACTGCGGCGGTGGCTGCCTGGGAGGTCTGGGGATGTTGCTGGGATACATCGGAGTAGGACTGATACGAATACTGGGATGTCTGAGGTTGAGGCGTTGGCGAATCCGAATACGTCGTCGATGTGGACATGACTGACGAACGGCCGCGTCGGAGTTACCAACCCGGCAGCCCCCCAGCTATATAACCCTCCCACCCTCGCACGCGCGTTCGGGGCCCCCCCCGCCGCGCGCCGGGGGGGGGGGGGGGCCCGGCCCGCG
>JBBPRS010000139.1:0-51191 GCA_038093155.1 Boletus huronensis | reverse complement strand
GGGGTCGGGGGTGTGTGGGGGGGGGTTGTAGCGGGGGCGTATGTGGGGCTCGGACGACGGGGTGAGGTTGGCGGGGGAGGGAGGGGAGGAGGACACGCGGACGGCGGCTGATTGGCGATGCATGGCGGTCGCTCGCGAGCTTGTTTGATTTCGAGCAGAGGTCGTGTGACTACCGTCTACGACTACTACGCTCGGATCATGCAACACCCGGTCAACGATGAAAGCAAACGACGACGGCAAACCGAACGAACATCGCTGGTACCAGGGTCACAAAGACTTGACTTGCCCTCACTCGCATTCCTTCTCGACAGGGTTCGCTTCTGGATCTGGTATGGGGACGACAGTGACCTCGGCGTGTCTAAACGTCCGAAGTCCTGTCCGGACGATCCTCAGGCGTGACTTGCAATGTGGATCCGGACATGCGACCTCGGCGTCGGTCGTCATCCAGTCGTGCGGATGCGTCACACGCTGCTTGGCTGCCAAGAGCGGAAGGACAGCGCCTACCCCTGGCGTGTCACGACGCTTCGTTGACTCATCTGGCGTCTGTACTCACCGAGGGAATAGATGGAGAAACCCTGGCTGGGAGGGAGATGGAGCATCTCGCCTTGTAGAGTGAAGTGGTCTCCCGGTTTCGCGCCACACAAGACGCGCTCGTTCGGTGGGCAGATGACCTCGACGCGGAGGTCGTACAGTCGAAAGTTCTGCGGCATGGTGGAGTGTCTGATCGATGGATTACGGATTCAGACTTCGTCGCTCCACTACTCGTTCTAGTAGGCACGCTCGCCTATTCAATGTCTCCGTTGTTGAGAGCGTCATGCGATTGCCATGCAACCGATCGTTGGACTCGCGTTACTTGCTGGTTTTTCAGCCGCCAGCGTCCAGCAACCACTCTCTACGCCGTCCTTTCGACAAGCCGAGGCGGATGAGTACCAGTTCAGCTGGCCCATTCAAAGGGTAGCCATCATCGGCGCTGGACCAAGGTGCCGTCTGTCTCCCTACTAATCCTATCATCACTCACCCACACCTCCTTCTTAGTGGCCTGGTCGCATACCGCGAACTGACGGAAGCCGGTCTAGATGTTCGCATCTTTGAGCGGGACAGCGTCCCGGGCGGCAACTGGCACTATACCGAAGAGGTTCCCCTCGACGCTCCCCTGCCGAACGCGCCGACCGCAATCGGCGATTTCGTCCCTTCCCTCCCTCCAGCCAGCGTCAATTTGCCGTATTCAAACGAGTTCGAGGATGACGGAAAGATTCGTAGGGATCATGGAGGACCGAGACCGCTTTGGAAGTCATTGACTTCGAATGCGCCTTCTGTATGTTGCTTCGTGTGGCGGCTAGGCTTGCAGTGCTGATGATCACGTTTTGCATACTAGCTTTTGCAACAGGTAGAAGGACCACATCTGCTCATCATTCTTCTGGAATCTGATTGTCGCTTTTACACGTTAGTTTCTTCGGTTCCCTTGGCCTGCGGATACTCGATGGGGTACGTTCCGGTCCTTTCTTCGAACTAGCCACTCACTCCGGACACCAGAAATATCACATCATCGAATTCGCAACTACGTTCGATCTTATGCTTCCTATCTCAACATCAACAGCAACGACGAAAACCCCGCAACTGCTTACAACACCCGCGTAGAGCGTGTCGAGAAGCGAATCAACCATGCCGGGCAAGAGCAAGGTTGGAGACTCTGGCTCAAGTCCCTCGAGCCAGCCCCTCGTAACACCTACCGAGCGACTTGGTGGACCGAAGTACGCTTCCCTCTTCTTGCTTGGCTCAACATCCCATCTTATGGACTGGGTCGATATCCAGGATTTCGATGCTGTTGTCGTTGCTGCGGGCAGGTACAGTGCACCATCAATGCCCTCCATTCCCGGTCTCGAACAGTGGGTCCAGAGGTTTCCCAACCTGCTCCGTCACTCGAGGCAATATCGGCGACCAGAGGCATATGCAAACCAGACGGTGCTTATCGTTGGTGCATCCGTAAGGCACGTCTGCGTTGTCTGTCTCTCGCTGACGAGAGGTCCAGCTTAGTGGGTCTGAAATATCTAGAGATCTGAATCATCAGGCTAGAAGGGTCTACCAGTCTTTCCGGGTGAGACGTGAAACATTCCCGCTAGCTTGACCAGATCTAACTCTTCCATGACGTTCAAGGCCGTCAAGGGTATGTGCCGAAATCAAACAATTCCTATCTGTACCCGAAGGATCTCCCATTCAATCTGGCCTCGTCGAGCTCATGAACGGTACTGTGTGTTTCATCTCGCTTGCTTAGGATGTGTTTCGGCGACGGCGATTGACCCCATGTCCAGGTCCTATCGGGAATCGATAGCGTGATACTTGCCACTGGCTTCCGATACTCGTTTCCATTCTTGTCGCGATACTACGATGATGCAACGTATGTGCCTCACCAAGGCTCAGCTCCGACAGTATCACCTTTCCTTCCCTCGGACGGCTCGCACGTCCGAGACTTGTATCTCGATCTTTTTTATATTCGGGACCCCACTCTTGCATTCATTGGTGGTTCGTGGCCAGTTTTGTGTGTCGTGCTTCACCTCTGCTCATTCAACGATGCAGTCACTTTGGACACGCCGACATTCTCTATTGTAGATTACGCGACACTTGCGCTGGCCAAAGTCTGGACAAACACGGCAAAGCTCCCAAGCAGTCAGACGATGCGGGCGTTGCACCAGAAGAGCGTAGAGGAACGTGGAGGATACGGAAAGTACGCCTTGCACTTGGGTCCAGAGCGGTTTTTGGGCAAGTCATTCATCCCTTGTCTTGTCCTGGGACTAACCTTCCCAATCATGATGTAGCTAGTGTCACCTATCTGATCGGCTGGCTAAACGAGGCAGCGGTCAAGTATGGTGGCAAGCAGGTTCGTTGCGTCCCGTCTTCGTCGTGATCCTGGACGCTGACCGCGCTCACCAAGATCGATGGACTACCGAAACCGTACGTCCCTTTTTACTTTTTGTCGTGGATGTGGATATTGGGCGCGACTCATGCGCTGAACAATTACTCCGAGATCGGTCGTTACTGGCGAATCGCTCATTTTGGAGGGTCGTCAGAGATGAGAGACGAAGCGGTGCTAGCGTCTCTTGGACTCGTACCGGGAAGCGGTGGGGACCGAGCGAGGAACGAGGACGTCTCGATCTACTACTACTATAATGACGACTGGTGAGGATGGAAAGCTGGGCGATCGAGCTTTGCCTCTTCCTTGTAGTATACGAGGGTCGATCACCTCGTGTTGAACGCTGAGCAAACCTTGTTTTTTTTTTGGCTACGGCTGTTTTGAACACTTGAGCCGTCGAGTATATATGACTTTGGAACTTCTGGCCCGACTCGTGGAAAGGCCCTTGCTGCAGCGTTAAAAGTTGCCTCATGAGTAGCCAAGGTTGCATATGAACGTTCCTCACTGGCACATAGGTTGAACCTCGTTGGTGGGGCCCTGGGGGCCGGGGGCCATTCAATGGACTCATCGGCGAAATCTTTTACCTGCGATCTGGGAGGCCCCTTGTGATCGATTTACTTGTCGTTACTGACTGGAAGTTTTACAGGCCCTCGGTCTCTTTTTGTCTGCGTTGCGCGGAGATTTCTCATCAAGAACGAGACGCACCTTCTTTCAAGGGAGGGAATTCGGTGCGTGAGTGGGAATGGCGCGAAGCGAGGCAGGACTTTGGATGTAAGTTCCTCGAGATCGAACCACGGACTACTTATTGAAAGCTATGGTGACAAGCACAAGCACACGATCCGTTCGGGACGGTCTCGTGTCCGCAATAGAAACTATCGGTTTCAGAAAACGAGGTTCAGGTAGGTTGTGCCAGCACGATGGCTATCTACCTCTCGCAATGTGCTATTACATTAGAATCTATCACATTCTTCGTTACGACCGATTCGGAATCTCACACGTCCGAACGACCGCGAGCAAGAGGAGGTAGTCTGGTGACCATGAAGCAAGCCGTCGATAGACGTGATCGTCTACCAACGAGAAAACACATAATTTCTAGGAAAAAACAAATCGGATCCCGCTTGAAACAACTCATCGTTCACGATCGATGGCAATGGATTCAATTTGCGTTTGTTCACAACCCTACAAGTTCTCGAAACCAGCAGCCACTACTACTAACACATTTGAACCGAGGGTCTCAAACCGTCAATGACGCTGTCATTCAGCACCCAGGTCGTCCATAAAATCAAATGAAGCAGGTGGAATCTCGTCTTCTTCGGCATCAACACACTCCCCTGCTAGCTGACTCTGCACCTTTCTATTAAAGGTAGCCAATGCCGAAGATCTCAGTTTCTGCTCTCTAGCTGCAAGGGCATCGACGACAGGTCTGATCGTTGTATTTGTGTTACGACCGGGTGTGACCACATGCATCGCAAACTCGTCGACCTTGTATGCAATCTTTTCCACCAAAGTGTCGGTGTCGGGAGTAATATGAGGGAGACCGTGGTACGAGGTGCCCAGAGAGCTTCCAACTTGTTCCTGAACGTGCTGAAGGAGATCGACTGTTGCTGAGATGTCACCCAAGCGGTCCCAACTTGGATATACACCCTTCGCTGCAAGAGTTTGCTTTTCCACTGGTCGAGACAGCTTGAGCCAACGAGATAAACTATGAGATACCTTTACGAAGCGAATGAGATGCTCGATATAGCCATAAAGTGGCCCTCGAGTCCGGTCAAGTTGACAAGCATATTGTCACGCACGACATCGCTGTTTTGCATGATCAGATGCAACGTTCGCAAAGAAGCAAATTACTCACGCAAACTCGGGTGTCCAGATGCGCTTGAGGTTGAAAATAAAGTGAAGAATCTCTGTACAATAGTTGTTAGACCCGGCACCACGGAGGATCAATGTCAGATATCCGAGCATATCTTCGACCCTCCCAAAGTCTCCGTCTGATATTGCATGCATGAGTTCCAAGACATAGAGTAAGTCACGTGTCAAGATTCGGAGATTCCGATTCATGTTGTCGATCGGTACGGCGTGTGGTGTCTTGCTTGATGAGTCCAGTGGCGGGGTTACATGATTACAGAGGATTTGGTTGGCAATGTCACAGAGCTGTTTGGGGGTTGGATTCGAGAGCGAGAATGCTGCAAGGGTGGTATAACCGCATTCAGCCTTCCACGCATTCAGGATCACCCCACGGAGAATTTGCATGAGCGTAGCAAGCAGCGTGTGATAGTCGGGGTGTTCGCAACCAAGATGCGTACGATCGAGGACAACGAAAAAGTAGGACAAGCTGCCAGGTTCCCAGATTGAGCCACGATGAACATGCAGAAGCGCCCAGATGAGGTTCATAGAGGGGTGGGGGGGCCCGAAGCCGAGCTGGATGCACTGGAGCTGTGTGAATGGGTTGACGTCTTTCGTCCGAAGGGCTTTCGCACTCCGTATTCGGGCATTGGTTGACTGGTCGTTGATACTTGGAATGGCCATGTCCGAGAGCTCCTCGTGCGTCATCTTAAGTTGGTTGATGTACACGTCGTTGATAACAGCAATGTTTCCCGAAACAGAGCTTTCATCGATTGTTGAAATACGAAGGGGAAGCCGTTTGGTCTTGATACCAGCCGGGAGTTTATGCCGCGGCTCGTGCTGGAGCAAGGGATCCGAGCGGTGTGGATAGTTGTAGAATGCGCTGTCACCATCGAGAAGAATGTTGACAACATGAACGCGAAGTTGACCACCGAAAGCCTTGATTTGTTCGAATGTTGGACGGATGTCGTGGTTGAATATGAGGCCAGTAGCTTGCTTTGCACGCAATAACATCGGTGCGAGTCGCATATATTCGGGATTTGCATTCGTTATCTCGTAGATAATCGCGAATGTGCCGGACTGGACATTTGCTGGTGCATTGGACCACTGTTCGATGAAAATAGGGGTGTTAATATTGATGTTATCGTAACAGAGGGCGTGAGGTCGTCTCGAGATTCGAATCGCTCGATCCACGCAACGCGAAGCAAGGTCGTGTGACGGATTCATCAGCGACGTGGACGAGATGCAGAGCCCACATCGCGCAAGGGCTTCGATCGTTTGCCTTGACGCTCCACTGGTCCATAAGAAGAGTGTAAATGGCACAGCAAAATACAGGCTACGATTCGACCGAACTTTTGCGAGCTGCGCGACGATGACCTGACAAGGCTGAAAAAAAAAAGACCTTTAACGCAGGAACGTGCTATAACATCGACGCATACGATATCGGAGTTACCCGCGGTGGCAGGCGCTAAGCAGGAGTCTGCTCAGCGTAGGCGCACTAGCATGGTTCACCATTGCTGCGCCAACGGTCGGGTCAACGTCCCACGACGCAAAAAACTCGGGCGTTATCGAGTCAATGCTCAGCCGTACGTCGTCCTTGATGCTGTCCATCTCGCTGTGCACTTTCTTTGAGACGTACTCGATCGAGTGTGGTTCCATCCATGCAAGGAGAGACGAGGAGCCCCGAGAATCATTGAAGATGTTGTCTGGACAACTTTGCAGGGGAATGATGTTGTTTTCGGCGTTGGGATCCATGCGTGCGACGTGCGTTGCGACGAGGGAAGGATCTAGTACAGCAACGGCGTTTTTTCATCGATGTGACCAAGGTTCTCCAGACTCTCCACGTCTCCATGTAAAAGATTCCCATATCAGTGAGAGAACGATGCTGATTGTAGAGTGCGAGTCCAAAAGTGAGAACGAGCGATACCGAGTGCGTTAGCGACCCACGTCAAGGCGATTGATGGTGCGATCGAGGAAAACATGAAACATGGAAACGAACGAGAAACAGAGAACCGTCCCCTCCGAAACTTTATAAAAATCCACGACCATGCAACGTCCGCGTCCAGCGACTCTCAACCCTCCCCCTCATCCACAACCCCGCCCGGTCTCAGCCCCGCACATCTAGACAGTCGGCGACACCGGTCGCGCCTCCCCACCCGACGCGTTGAACATCGCCTTGAGCGCCATCTCATTCCTCTTCTGCCTCACCCTCTCCGCCTCCTCCGCACCCCCCGTCATCTTGAGCTTCTTCCCATTCACAAACCCTGCCAACTCGTTCTGAAACGCGTCCGACTGACTCGCCAACTCCCTCTCCCGATGCTTTTGGTTCGCCGCGATCGCCTTCATTCGCTTTTCAGGATCCACCGACGCACCGCGGATTTCCATCATGACGGTGCTCAACCCAGTGTGGCCTTCCTCGGCCAGCGCGGGTTTGAACGCTCGCCCGCGCCCACTGCCGCGCCCACCCGGTGTCGTATTCCGAAGTGAAATCACTTTTTGCACGTGCCCAAACACGTCAAAGAGCGCCTTGTGATCCTCGAGTAAATCCGTCAACAACTCCTCCTGATGTCCCAAAAACCCCTGTTCCTCCACGATATTCTGCAACTCTTCCTCCCACGTCTTTTTCCACATGGGCTTGATCGTGTCGATGTGTTCCTTGAGGCTGGCTAGTTCGCTCGCCGTGGACGCGACGTCGTCCTGGATCGCCTTGAATACTTGGGGTTTAGGCGTCACTTGGCGCTTGATCACGTCGTCTTTGAGCGCCTCGACGGTATCTTGCAGCTCTTCGATCTTGGTGAGCACGTTTTGACTCCGCGAATCGAGCTTGGTCTTGCCCGTATCGATATACGCCCTCGCACCCCCTACCTTGGCGCTCGCGAGCTGTTTGACAGATTGCGTCTGCGTACGGAGCGCAACGAGCGACTCCTTGGTCGACTTCATAAACTCTGTGTACAGTTGCCGCATGATCCCGAGATCCCGTCGGAGGTTCTGAACTTCGTCGAATTGGGTCTTGAGATCGTCCACGACGCGGCTCGAGTACTCGGACATGGCGGACGCGCCCGTCGATTGTGGAAGGAGCTGTAGCGATTGTCCGGTCGTTTGGGGGAAGATGAACGGGTTGGAATGGTGGTGGGCGTCCCCGACGATGCGTGAGAGTCGGTGGGCGACGTTTGCGAACTGTTTTTCCGAGGGTCGGTCGGCGACGGGCGTACTCTCGGCGAAATCGTGCGCGAAGATGGGGTTGAGGTGGACGGACGACCGTTTGTTGACAGCCATCACGCTCTTGAGCTCTTTGAGATCGTTGGACAACGTGGATATCTGTGCATCGATGTGTTGCTTGATCTGATCCAACGCTGGGAAAACGTTGCGTTGAGCGAACATCACACTCAAAGTACGGCGACGGCTCACGTTCGATATTGAGAGACAACAAACACTTTTCCTTCACCTCGTCAATGTCTTCCAGCTCATACTGCACCCCACTCGACGGATCCCGTATGTATATTGCCGGAAAGTTCTCCATCCCCGGGTTATAGGAGAACCTGTCTACAAAGAGCATGCGAAGGGACGCAAAAGTCAACTCGGGTTCGAGAGTAACTTTCTTGACCTCCCGGCCGACCTGGAGGAAAACAGGGAACGCTGTGGATCGAGAAGATTCCTCGGGTTCAATTTCTTCTGCCAATTTACTGAGACGGGCTTGGGGCCGAGGCAGCGCGGGCAAGCGCGCGGCGTCGGCCATCGAAGGTGGTAATGGCGGGACGGGCGGTGCGACCTCCACGCCCGCAGGCGACGGCGTACGCAGCATCCGCTTCGCATTCCCATCGCGCATTCCCTCGGGCTCATCCACCTCGGTCAGAACAGCCAGATCTCCCGGGGTCAACGTCGATGAGGCAGCCATCGACCGACGGTTCGGGGATGCCGACAAGGTACGCTCACGCGTGATCGCACCACCCGTCATCTTGCTGATATGGTACGTCGAGAACCGTTTAGACGCCCTCCGCTCGAGAGCCTCGCTCTTCTTGAGCGCGGCGAGCGAACTCGCGACTGCTGGGACGTCGGATGGCTCAATGGGCGGTGATTGTGGAGGAGAGGGATCGACGCCATTGGTGTCGTTTCGATCTGGCGAGGGTTCCTCGATTATGACGGCAGGGGGTGTCGCCGGCGGTGATGAGACGGGTTTATCAACGAGGGAGTAGCGCTTGACAGAAGACGGGACATGTGCAGACTGAACGGGTGGCGCGGGCGGGATTTCCCTGTCCACCTCTGCAGTCGGTGGATAAGATACACGTGTATTAGGCAGTGTGGGCACGATGGGCTCAGCAGGCGCACACTGCTCCTGAGAGGCACAGGACGGCGGGCACGCCGGCTGAGAGTTCCGAGACGGTGGCTGTGGCACTTGGGAGAAGTGGCCATTCAAATGGCTCGTCGCCGTAGGCGGGTCGTCGTCCGGTTCTTGAAATACAGGCGGTGGCGTCGTACGAGGTTGCGGTTGTATTTGGGTTTCGGACGGCTTGGAGGAATGAGACGGTCGGGCCAACCGCCGCGTGGCATGTGCATTCTCCCTCTCTCTCTCCACATGCCGTTCTTCGTCGACATGGCCATGACTCCGCGATAACTGTGACCGGCGTGGTTTCGCCTCGTCGTCCTGCTTCGAGGGTTTATCGGATTTCGACGAGCGCGAGGTGGTGCGTGCGTGCGTCGACCCTGACCGATGGCGGGACGATGAGTGTTGCTGTTCGGAGACGATGCGACGGTACATGGACTGTTTGGTGCGGAGGCCTTGCAAGAGGCGCGTGATGATCGCGCGCACCTTGGGTAGATATATCGCCAGATTGTCTGGTGTTGCGTCTTCAGCCAAACAAGTTTCGAGCACGTCACGTAGGTCTTCGGGGATGGACATGAGGTCTCTAAAGATATACTCGGCACTCAGCACGAGGAGGGGCGTGTACAGGACGCATGGTGATGGGGTGCCACTCACGCCATGTCTATATCAAACCCTGCAAACGCAGCCACTGCTGCGTTGAAGTCATTGCCTAGACGGACGTAGACGTCGCTGATTTGGGTCTCTGTGAGCTGGAGGTTGCTCCACATGGTCAGGGACTCGAGGAGCTGCTTTATGGCCACGAGGAGCCTGGTGACGGCGGACTCGACCGCAGGCTGAGCGGGAAGCGATAAGAGGGTGCGGGTGGGTGAAAGACGGGACTTACGTGGGCCGAGCGGGCGGAGTGGGAGGAGGAGGAGGCGGCGGAGTGGGTGGATGCGACGGACTGGTTGTCGCGGCGAGACTTGTGTCCATCGTACGGCGGGGGCTGCTGAGGGACGGAGGAGGCCATGAAGAAGGGCACGACACAAACGAACCTGTGGGAAAAAAAAAGCACGCTCATCTCCGAAAAAAACATACGTGCAAGACATATCATTACAACTTTCTAGTCATGCTATCCTACACTCCCTACGCCTGTCTGTTGTACGGCGCAGCACCACGCCCCGCAAGAACCAACTCGTCCAAAACCTCGTCGTGCTCCGTACGCTTGTACGCCTTGACCGTCTCTCCATAGTCCGAGATATCATACACTCGGAATCGCCGGTCAAAGCTGCAATGCATACGCGGTGAAACGACGCCATCGACAGCAACACGGCAGACTCACCCAACTTTGCTGTACCCAGAGTAGGAACTGCAAAAAAAACGCCGTCATGCGGACCGACACCGAGCACAAAGCAGACTCACCCGCCACCTCCAAAGCACAACCACACATCCTGCACACGCTTACAGTCCTCCGTAACTGGCACGCAAGTCAGCAGACGCAAGCCCGGTGCCACGACGCCACTCACTGTGACAATGGCCGTTCGCGACGACCTTGACTTCAGGGATGACACCCCCAGCCCGGTGCTCGCTCTCCAGAGCCTTGAGCAATCCATTGTCAAACATTCCATCACTCTGTTTCGCAGACCCCGGACCCTCGAGTTCGTGCAGCCCAATGTCGAGTGGTAGGCCCGTACGGCTGTCCGTGTCAGGCGTACCATAGGATTCTTGTCTAGAATAAGGAGATTAGGTGTGGCCACCTTTTAGAAAAGACTCCAAGAACATACAATGGAATATGGAAAAACATCAGTGCGTTCGGCTTGGCAAGCTTGCGCGTCGTGGGTGCGATCTGGTCGGACTGTCGTTCCCACAAGTCATCAAGGTCGGACGACGTGTCTGGCTGGAATGGTCGTTCAATGGGATCAATCGAGGCAGATTGTTGGAGGAACCACTCGATTTGGTCCTAGCAGCGACATATTAACATCCAAGGACTGTCGCCGAGTGCATGCGCTCACCGTGTGGATCCAGTCGTATTCGGTAGGGAAAAAGTATCCAAACCAATCCAAATACCCCTTCGAGTATGCTCCAGAATCCAAAAAGTACAGCGTCAGCAAATGTGTCATCGAACTGTAGGCCAGCATGAGCGCATATATCCACCCTATCAACGACGTCTGACGCACCGATCTGCACTCCTAACCTTGAGAACATAATTGCCCACGCCGTGAATATCCTTGGGACCTCGTTCGACAAGCGAATATGGGAGCGCTTGCATCATCTTCAGTTGTTCGGCCTTGACATCCCCGTTCTCTTCGTCGTGGTTCCCAAACACAACCGTCCATGGGATGTTCCTATCAGTCACCTCCGCCGCAAACTTTGCGAGCACCGATTTGGGATCCCAAGACGTTCCTTGCCCATTGAGCTGATCGCCGGTGAAGACGACCAAATCGGGGTTCTCCAAGTCGAGGACGCGTCCCAATAACGAATTCGTGAGATTATCCGAAGCGACACACGGATCAAGCACCGTGTCACGGCAAACACCGCGGGACACCGAAAAGTGTAGATCAGCGACTTGGAGAATCTTGAACCGACCGTCCTTTGAAAAATGAAGCGGTGGTGCCCGAGGAACGGCTGATGGGACAAACAGTTTGCTTCAGCGACCATCCGAGCGTCTGGTCCATCTCAACTTACGTATGACGCCTTTTCGATATGTCACACGAACGCTGGATATGCGCCCGTCCTGCTCTGGGGTGACTGGTGGCTCCAGCTTTTCAAACCCATACCACGCGCGGTCTTCACCAAAGAGGACGTCGATCTCGGTGATGATGTTGTTTTTCTCCTCTGCACTCATCTCCTGCATCGTTTTGCCCGTCTTGTACCACAAATAAATTGGTTCTGTGCGCATGACACCGTCCCGAATCGAATGGTCGACTTTGACCCATGAGTCTGTGAGGGGCGTAGGCTCCTCCCCTGCCGGGAGAAGCTGAAGGTCGGTGATCAGTGGGATATCGAGCCGTCTCGTTCGTCTGTAGTATATATTCTAGAACGCACGTAAGCGCGGCTCGCAGCCACATCCAATCTCCCTAGACAGGGGGACTCACCAATGTCCAGACCCCAGCCTCCTGATTCAAATCCCGATCGACGCGCACCCATTTCCCCTTGATAGCGTCCTGTTCGATGCTCGTCTTGGGCGTACACATGTTCCCGACGAGCCCAGGTGGAACAAAACATCTCGTGATCGCTATCTCGGATACTGGACAAAGAAAACGACTTGGCGTTGAGAAACGGGAACAACAGAGGTGAACAGAAACGCACGCCCAGTGTCATGGGGCCAGAGTGGCACCCATGCGTCCGTCGGATAGCTCGAGCCGTCCTCTGGCGTCGTCACATTCCACCAGTCTGCGCTCGACTGGTCCTGGGGTGTGTTCCCAGGATCTGCGACTTGTCCCGGTTGCTGCCCTCCGTTCTGGAAATACTCCGCGGGCGTGACAGCATCCCAGGATTGCCATCCGAGTCGCTGTACGATGCCTGGACCGGGCGTGGGTTGGTAGAGGATGAAGACGAAGGTGAGGAGGCAGCCGAACCCGACGATGGTTGCTGCGGGGGCGAACAGCGCACGCAAAAAGCGGAAAAGGCGACCGCAGGACAAGGCCATGTCGGTCGCAATCGAAAGACCAAAGAGTGGATACGGTCAATATCAAAAAAAATGCGTCGAGGCGGGTGTGTGCACACCGCCGTAGTAGTAGTAGTAGTGCTAGTCACTGCTAAGCTAGGAGTTAGGGTTAAGGCTCACGTGACACCACTGAAAAAAGTCCATCGCCTTCGTCGTTTTCCTCTCGCCGCCATGCAGTCCGTCGGCCGCGTCCTGCGGCGGTTCTACACCACCAAACCACCGCCCGCCGTCGCAGAGACCGCCCTCCCTCTCCATGCAGCAATCGCGCGTGAGGCATCCACCCCCCTCGCCGTCCGCGAACGCCGTCTCAAGAAACCCCCCGAGCTCCTCCCCCCACCCGACAGTCCCCTCACACCCACCGAACACGCCACCTACATGCGCCAACTCGCCAAAGGTCATCTCAGACGAAAAGACGCTCACATCCCCACACCCGTCGAATGGCTCGACGCCCTCAACGCCCGTCGTTCCCGTCTCCGTGGCATCACCTCCGTCCCCTCCAGGGGTACCGCCGACGGCGCCGACGCCCTGAACACCCGCGTCGTCGGCCAAAAGATCTACCTCCCCAACGTCATCTTTAAGATAGTCCGGAACCACACGCTCAAGGGAAAGCCGTACAATCCGTACGAGGCGACGTTTCGGATTCCACCGTCTGTCACAAAGACAGACGTGCGGTCGTATCTGTGGACCGTCTATGGCGTCAAGACGACATATATTCGCACTGCCAACTATATTTCTCCCTTGAGGCGCACGCAGCTGGGGCTTCGACCCGTGGGCTCGCACCGGACGTACAAGCGCGCCGTCGTCGGTCTCGTCGACCCGTTTTATTATCCCCAGGATATGGAGGAGATGGACAAGTTGGAGCGCAAGAAGCGAGAGAAGTGGCTAGAGGAGCGGTTTGCGCTCAAGTTGGTCACCAGGATGAGGCGACGCGAGTTGATTCGCACGTCTCAAGCTGGGAGCAAGACGTGGCGATTGACAGGTCATGTGCGGAGGGATAAGATTCTGCAGTCGATCGCAAGGAGGAGGGCACTCGATGCACGGGATCTGAAACAGGTGGAGACGGAGTTGGCAGAACGAAGGGCAGCTGGACATCCCATCTTGCACGACAAGGGTGGTCGAACGAGACCTACCAAGGGACAGTCGTCGAAGAAAGTATTGACCGTTTGATCACTACGTGTCCATGTTCAACTGCCTAGTTATGTCGACAATCCGATGCTAAAGCTACACTTGATTTTTCCTGTCCTATTGCTTTAATTCTGAATCCGACTTCCAATCCGATTTCCACCGGGCGATATCCGCCCGCAACGCCGCTCCGTGTTCCACGTTCTGAATCCATATCCGATACCTTGTTCTTCTTCCTTTCCGTCCCCGCGATGATGATGATGCTTTAATATGATGCGTTGATATGATCAGGCGCATTAGCCAATTCGTTCGTACGTTTCGAGCGACTTTCGAATGTCTGATAAAGTCTTTCCCCAAGGCGACGGTATTTCGCCCGCACTGTAGGACATCCAAGGTCAGATCGGATCATAGATCTCCGAAACACGCGGATGGGACGGATCAACATGAAACGGTTCCCGCCGTCCGTCCGTCCGTCCGTCCAATAAAGTGTGTGGTTGAACTTACAACTCTCGCGATCGTTGGCGCATCGACGCGCGTCTTGACTCGCCAGGCATCTTGATATGCCTTGGCGTCCAAAAGATGTAGGATAGTTTGAGCATAGTAAACCAGGCCAGATTGGGGTGATGTAGCGATTGGTTGGCGGCTTCAATTCAGAGTCGATGAAAAAAAAGAACAAGAGAGAGGGGGGGAGGGAAACAGAGACCAATGAACGAGAAAGACGTTCGGACAGCTACGAATCGTCCGTCTTGGACTTGTCGTTCAAATCACGACCAGCTAGTCGTATGAGAGAGTGAGCGAGGGAAGAGAAGAGGCCCCGTTAGTGTGGGCGCAAGCTGAGACAGGTTGTCACGAAACGAACCCGGGTTGCCAACTTGTCATGCTTATATGTACCCTCCACCGGCAAACAAAGCATCCGAAACGAGAGAGGGCCAACGTTCAAACGTTCACAGCCTCTACCCGGGATGTTATCGTGGGCGGTGGCAAGGCACACAGCACGCCATAAGAGACGGACAAAAGGAGAGAGAAATGGATGACTAAGCATTGTAGGTGAACCGAACAGAGTCGGGAGCGGGTTCCTTTCTCCCGCCGATGGGCCCGTGCTTGCGTCTGCAGAGCAGGCCAAGAAGCGAATGGTTCATATTAATAGGGGGTTCGGTCACCGTGACGCATTTACGTTTCCTTCCCTCCAGATTGATAAGTGCACGGCCCGGCTTTATATTCTCCTTGCTTCGCGTTACCGTCTATATTTCGTGTTGTGTTCCTGTACGTCCCAGAGCACCAGAAGCAAAGATATGACTGCAGTCGGACCGTCATCAGAGGTCGTCGTACCATTCTCAGGGCCCGTATTTCTACCAATGAAGACGGCATCGCCGTGATGCACAGCACTACAAGTCCTCGGAGAGGACCCAAAGCCGTTGCACTAGGATCCATGGAATCGGAGAGGACGATGAGGTGAGGTAACCTCGCAACTGCATCCGAAGTACTGTTTTATCGAACGCGTAGGTGCGGATAGTACTCGTTCCTTAACGTCGAGATAGGCTCGCGCGCCATCAAAACATCATCCGTCTCGCCGACAAGCAGGCGAGTTGTTCCACACTTTCCAGCACAACGGCTCGGACGTATTCAGAGTTGCCTTAGTCAGCCCATCTCAGCCCAATGCTCACTCACCATCACATCGTGGCCCGATCTGTTTGCGGTCGCCAACATACCATAACACACACGGAGACACCATGTTGAGGGTACGAGGCATGACGACGTCTTCGAGCCAAGTCTAACGCCCGACGGTTGTTTGCATCGCTCGGGTAAGAGTGAGGCGACGACCGAACGAATTTAGTAGACGATCGTGAGCTTCGATATGGCTTAACGCCATACCAGGACCTCCCGGACTGAGACTAGGGATGGTCGCGGACAAGTGACGTTAGGAGTAGCTGGTTCGAGGCGCCGCCGCGGACGAGAGGGTATGATCGGGATCACGCCATACGCAGACGTGACCTCGCCCTAAAATGAAAATGAAGAAAAGCCAAGAAAGGTGTTTGGTTTGGAAATTATCTTCAAAGACTCGATTTTACGCTCTTGATCGCGGTGGCGCTAAACAAAGATTTCGTCACATCGCGGGCGGATGAAACATTACAACAAGTGCACCAAACGTCCGATCAAAACAAGGCGCGTAAGTAGATCGCTGCAAAAGAACAGAAGACGAGGCGGCTTACCTACGAGATAACGTGAGCATTTCAGAAGCCGAAGTACCAGCTCACGGACGACCGAATCATTGAGTCGAAAGGTTGGGCATAACGACGCGTGTCATAGAGCCTCCTGAGGCGGGTGGTTGACAAATGACGCTCGAAATATTTCTACTCGGTCGATTAGTCTCACATAAACAAAGCACAGCGGAGCATACGTACATGACGTATGTCGATAATACTGAATGGTCTCCGTTCAAGGTTTGCTATAAAATCCGTCGCATACATCCTTCTCGTGCCTGCCGCGCCGAGCTGGTGCGCATGCTCTGGTGAGGTCTTCGCGTTCCTCTTCGGTCGCTTTTTAGAAGTCGATTTCCTTTCTGTCAATCTTCAGTACTTCGGAGTACCATTTTGCGGCCACATGCATAGAAGCACACCTTGTACTTTTCGTGACAACGGACCAGTGTGCAAACCTTGTTCATGATAAGTCTCAAGGCATATGTTGTAAGATATCGAGTTGAAGGTGGGCCTTTGACGCCACACCATCAAGCAGGGGCAAAGGTGCGCAGGCACGGCGTTTGCTCAGATATCCAAAAGAGGCCAATGTGTAAACATATATAAACATAAATGCAATCCTCTACTACCGTATCGGGAAATACTGGGGCCAAGGATAATTGCCAATTCCGTGGCGGGGAACATTATATGAGCTGCAGGGAAGCCTCAACCCACCCACGAACTGACTCTGCACCTGTCCTGCGCAGTTTAACATGCTAACCTACTCCCAGAAGGGATTCAACCTGGTTAGGACGATTGGGGCCGGCTGTGAACCATTCTATAGTGGCAAAAGTACCGTTCCGGATTATCAGATGTCGCTTTATTATACTACCCAACCTGAGGGCGACGTTCATCGGTGCGTCACCCGCTTGATAGGAGTCCATCATACGACAGCTCAACTGGTCATAGTCGCATCCATTTTCTGAAAGCTGGGATGGAAGATTTAGCTGCTCTGTATGCGGCATGTAAGCCAGCACAGTTTGGTCGTAACGGGGAGACCGTCCACGACGACACGTATAGGAAGGCGAAAAAGATGGATCTGGACTCATTCTCCACACTTTTCGATCCACGTAGCCTCGGGATCCTCGAGCAAGTCTCGAGGGGATTGGTCACCGCACCACGCCATCCTGCCAGTGGAATCACGGAGATGGAACTATATAAGCTGAACATTTATGGTGAGTGTCTTTGCTAGTCCGAAAGCGTTACATATGGCACGTGTCTCATGTGACGCGTCAGGAGAAGGGGATTTCTTTAAACCTCACCAAGATACACCCCAAAGCAGGAGCATGATCGGGTCGTTGGTCGTTGTCTTGCCTACTCGACATGAGGGTGGACAACTCGTGCTTCGTCAGGGTGAACAAGAGTGGATCCTTGACTTTGCGGACACATTCGCTGCAGCGACTGGTCCGTCAGTATGTTTCGTCGCCTTCTTTGGTGACGTCGAGCACGAAGTCCTTCCCGTCACCTCGGGCTATCGCGTGACGCTCACCTATAATCTCTACCGTGCACCTTCCCACCCGAACGCAACCTACATCCCCACACCTTTCCACGAGCGACTCAAGAAAGCGCTCATCGATTTCATCAACGACAAATCCACCCTGCCAGAAGGTGGCTATCTAGGCTATGGCCTCCTGCATGAGTACGTCTACAACGATGACCAACCAATCGAGGTGTTGCTCGACGACCTCAAAGGCGCCGACCAGATTCTCGCAACGGTCTGCGGGGACCTGGGTCTCCGGTATTCGCTGACGTTGCTCTATCGCAATCTATGTCATGCCGGAATCAACTTAATCACCGGCAGAAAGCTCCCCTCGATAGACGAAGACTCCAAGGAGAGTGCTGCCGAGTTCTTGGAGGAGGTACTCGATCGCTCGACTATTGCCAAAGTCGAAGGCGTCGAGATCATCGGCCATCCATTCGACCGCGGTGTGCTCGAGGAAGATTTGGAATTTTTACAGCCTTTCTATAGAGACCCGGTTACGAGGATATTGGAAATCCGATGCATGTCATCCTTGGGAGCAAAGACGACGTACGTGTATTATGGGAACGAAGCCAGCTTGTCGTACATTTATGGGGAAGCATCCATGCTGATTGGCCTTGACCCGGTGGCGTACCGCAAGGAACTTGTTCTGTAACTGTAACAGAATTGTTTGTTTGTTTTTGCCTACGGAATAACATTTTCCGGTGTTTTTGAGAGCAACCAATCGTGTACTTTACACGCCCAAACTAAGCTGACGTTCCGTGGACGCTAAAATTGATTTGTGTCTGGCTGATGTCAGTCAACTGATGATTTGTTCGTGCAAGCATCTTTCGGAGACACTATGTTTCCCCTAGAATGTAACTCGCCTACCACAATACACATGATCAATCAGTATGTCAAAGTAAAGCGAATGATTGGAATGATGAAGTGTCCTAGTGTGAGGCTCCGACGGCGCACGTCGTGCGCTGCCACAGCCTCACCTCACGGCGACTTGACTTCATCTGACACCGTATACTGAATGACCTTCGTCCAGCCGCTTCCAAGGTTTGCTATAAAATCAGAGGAGTGCGGCACTAGACGGAGTTGTTGACGCTTGTTGATTTCCAAAGGTGTTGTCCAAACTGGGATAGTAACCTGGATATTTTTACATGCGGCTTTATTGAAGTATTTCTTTTCCACATTGCGATATCAGAAAGTTGGCTATGGACCCACGGAACCATAGTAGAGGACTCAAACTTCAAAGTGTTTCGACGTCACGGCAACCTACACCTGCGGATCACAACGTCGCCCCGGGATTAGCGGGATCTGACTTTGTGAGTGCCGCGTCCCGGGTGTTATTTGTTTCGAGCCCCCATTCTAACGATAGTGCGCAGCGCGCAGCACGATATGTCAGTGGTCTATGACATTTGTACGGCACTAACTGCCAAAAATACGAGGCAATCGATGGACCCATTTGGAAGGTTACCTGCCTTTGCTGCAGACAGTGCGCTTGAGGGTTGCGGTTTTCCTATGAAGACTTTGGTCGAACATCAAGTGGCATGCCGATGTGTCAGGAACATAAACCCTCTTTTGTCATTCGCATTCTGATCATTGCGCGGGAGTTAACTGATTCTGAGCAAGCTGTGTCGACGGCAGATCATCGAAACTTGATGCCGTCACGAGTTCGTGAAACGGATAATCCTAGTACCAAACGCGACTGCGCATTTCAGCGCCCCTTGTGTGCGGTCTCACATATTTCCATTCATCTTTCTTCCTTGAAATGTATAAAAGGGCAAACGGTGCGCACTGAAGTTCATACCCCCAAGTTCTCCAGGGTTGTCAGTAAACCACTCTTTTCCAACCTCGCTCTTTCTTTCGTATCACCAACTCCCCCTCTTGATCATCATGCGCATTACCTCGTCGCTCCTTGCATTCATATTCCTTGGCGTTGCCGCTGCCGGGGTTATCCCAGAAATCGCTGCCCGTGGCAACACTGTCGCTGGTGGCAAGGGTGGTCATGGTGGTCATAGTGTCGGACTCCCCTCTGGGGTCTCAGGCCACCCTTTCCCATCTGGAAAGCATCATCCTGCTCCCGTCTCCCGCAGGGACAACCCGACCGACGTCCCTCACCCTTCGGTTTCCCCTTCTGAGGTTTCCGGCGATCCTAAACCCACGGGAAAAGATTCTCGTCCTGCGGGGTCTCGCCGGGACGACCATCCAGTTTCCCCTTCTGATGTTTCCGACGATCCTAAAGCCACTGGAAAAAATCCCCGTCCTGTGGGGTCTCGTCGGAGCGACACTACTGGCATTCCCCGCCCTCCGGTTTCCCCTTCTGACGTTTCCGACGATCCCAAACCCACTGGAAAAAATTCCCGTCCTGCGGGGTCTCGTCGAAACAGCCCAACCGACATTCCTCACCCTCCGGCTTCCCTTTCTGACGCTTCTGATCTCCCTAAACCTACGGGAAAATCTTCCCATCCTGCAGGGTCTCGCCGGGATAATCCCTCATCCCATCCCAAGGCGAGCGGGAAACATTCTCACCCTGCAGCCTCTCGCAGGGCCAACCCGACTGACGTCAACTCACACATCCCGGCTCCTCACAGCACCGACTCGAAGGACCCTCATTCGCACCACCCCGCCGCCCGCCGAAATGCCCAGACGGATGTGCCTTCCCTTCCTACGAACACCGCTTCTCAGGGCTCTGACCACCCTGAACGCACTGGCGAGCCCTCCCGTCCTCTCGCTTCTCACGAGCCACGCGTGGACAACCCGACGATCGTTCATTCGATCCATCCCATTTCGCGCAGGGCCAGCCCGACTGACACTGATTCACCGCACCACCAGAGCGGTTCTGAGCGCCCCAAGCCCACCGGTAAAGCAACTTAGAGGCTTTTAAATTTTGTACACGTGAGCGTTCGGTTAACGCGTTTGACGCGTCGTTGCTGATCTCTTTTTTCGTTGTAGCCAACCGCTTCATGAGCGTCTGAATTCTTTGGATCTCGAGATGAGTCGTGTCGCGTTGGGACGTTCCTGCTGGCGGTTCTCGGACATTTTTCTTATTACACTAGAGACGGACTCGTATGGACGATTCGTACTTTTCTCCCGAGGTAGTGTGAAGATGTGCTGTCGTGTAATATTTCGATTGTAGGGTAGCAAATCGAGTACTGTTCTCAGCCACAATTCATTTTACTGCTGCATTTCAATCCGCGCCATATGATCCTTTCCAGGACACAACGACCGTGAACCATCCCGACTTTAGGCTAGTACCCTCTTTATCACCCCATACTTTCTCGGTCAGCCGATCAGGCGGCGTAGCCTGTGTACTATGGAGAGCAAAAAGGTCTCTGCCACCCTCGTAGAGCAGGTGGTCCAACTGGTCGAGGGCCAATCCCCGCTTTCACTCCATTCCACTGGATATCTCCATCCATCACCTTTACCACTCTCTCCCTATCATCATCCCAAAGGTCTCGCGGTGCTGCGGATAGCTCTCGTCGAAACGCCAAGCAGCAGAAGAAAGCCAAAAACAAACTGGAGTGTCGTGTGCTTTTTCTATCTTCTCCAACGGCGTAATTTTCACACAAGATTAGACACTGCTGTCAGCCTGATGAAAAGGTCAGAATTCCCCTACAAAAATGGATGGCTCTACAACTGATATTAATATTGTTCCCCACTGGTTTGTGCAGGGATTGGATATGAATGGGTGGTCAGAACACAGTGGTTTCCTCGGGGAACACCAATCCCTGTCTGGTCTCCCAGTCCTTCTGCCACTCGTCCAACCTCCTCATCAAATCCGCCCACTCTGCCTCCGTCTCCACCCCCATCAACCACTCCGTTTGCCGCCCCAGATCCTCCACTCTCCTCCACCCTCTCCTCAAACGCTGGAAGTTTGGCGCCTCCCGTCGCCATGCCTCAACAAATTTTATGCCATCGTCGGGTATTGCACCTTGGTCTTTGAGACTGTCTATAAGATGGTCTTGATAGTCGAAAGTGGATCCTTCGACCATACGGTGGCCGATGTAATATGGGTCGTATCCCCGTGACAGCAAGTCGTCTTCACACGCGTCAAGTTCCTCCAACAGCACCTCGCGCGAGCCGAGTAGACTAGCGTTGGCGATGATCTTTGCCGCATATATGCTCTGTGCGAAATCCGAGGGACAGTTCGCGACAAGGATAGGGAGCCCGATGAACGCGAGTGCGTTGGTCGGGTAGGATGCGGAGAGGGAGAAGATGTGTTGGTGGAGTGGGAAGAGGTAGCGGAGGTTCGTGGTCAGTCCACTGGCACGATCGCGTTCGCTCGATTCTGGTTTCACGGCGACCTCCCCGCTTGCTTCGAGGAAAGGGATACGCAAGTCATATCCCGTTGCCAGTATCACAGCGTCGACGTCGTGCGCTTGCGAGCCGTCGGTGAAGACGATGGCATCAGGTGTAAAATTCGCGATCTCCGGCTTGACTTCGACCGGACCTGACGCTGGATCCTGCAGGCTGCGAACAGAATGATAGACCTAGGTGTCGTTCGAAAACGAAAAACAATTATATTTAGTCGAAAACCTGATACGATGGCTACCTTTCGAGCATACAGCGCTACCTGCGAGGCGGCGTCCCGCCCACTCGCCCCGGAACCCACCACGACCACCGTCTGATTCGCATATCGTTGTGGCTCGCGATAAAAAATCGAATGTAGGATCTTGCGTCGGCTACCGCTCGCCCCGTTGCTGTCGCGCAGCCACTCGTCCTGACCGAGGAATATGGGAATATGTGGATGGTGATTGTGTCCGCTGGCGACGACCAAGTGGTCGAACGACCGCCGTGTCTGGTGGCCGTCCTGATCCATGACGAGCACATCCCAGCATCCCTCCTCCGACGTCCCGATCCATGTCGCAGACAAGACGGTGCGGTTGAATACGATGTAAGGCACGAGGTTATAATGCAACACAAAATTTCGATGGTACTCTTCGACGTGTTCGTGACTCGAAAACAGAGGGGTTCCGGGCGGAAACGGAAGGCCGGGATAGGTCATCGTGGGCACGGGCGTGTTGGTATGGAGGAGGGGGTACAGCGGTGTCTCGGGCAGGATCGGCGGGTGGACGAGTTGCGGGTCTGGGAGCCTGTGTGACCGATGTAGCGGTGCCTGGTAAGAATGAAAGGAACACACCATATCCCACCGACGTCTCGGCGTTGCTCGTACAACACGATATCGAGATTGCTGTCCAGTTCGTCCTGGAGGTCGACGAGGGCGTGCAGCATCGCAAGGCCAGCACTACCGGCCCCCACGATGGCCACAGACTTGTTTACGTGGGCCACTTGTTGTCGGGGAGTGCTGAAGTCTCCATGCTGGAGGAGAACGAAACTTACCAGCGACAGAAAGAACTGGCGAATGTCGAACATGACCGAAAGACAGCGTGTACGCCGACGCTGCGGATTCGCTTAGGTGATGTGTCTGTGGGATGTTCTGAACTCATCATTGCGTGTTTCCTAACGGATATGATTCTGCCCGAGGCTGAGAGATTTGACAGTCACGTTTATAGCAACCCGATCATATGACTGCATCCCTAATCCATCTTTTCCCCCAGTCGGTCCAGCAGCACTTTCAGCTCTTCCGCCTCTTCTATCAATTTTCCTATCGTCGCCTCCCCTGCTTCTACCGGCTTCAGAGGCTGGGGCTCTGGCTTCTTCCAACTCGACGTCTGCACCGCCTCGTCGACCACCCCACCCCAGGTCTTGCCCTCCGCTTTCAATAGCGAAATTAGCTCGTCCTTGATACGTCGACACGTACCCACGCCGTCGTATCCGAAGCCGGTGTATACCTGTACCAACGACGCTCCTGCGCGTGCATACGCGAGTGCGTCCGCACCAGAGGAGATACCACCACACCCGATAAGCGGAATAGTCGAAGGCAGGTGTGCACGGAGCGTTTTCAGCGCTTGTAACGAATATGGCATCAAGGGTTTCCCCGAGAGGCCGCCCACCTCTGACTTGTTGGCTGCGGTTGACAAACGCGATCAGCGACGATGCGAATGACAAGTCGGAGGTGCTTACGGTCATTCAAAGATGATGGCCGGGTGATGGTGGTGTTGCTGACAATGACGCCATCGATCGCGCTATTCCTGATGACCTCTGCCATCTCAATTATCTGATCTTCTTGAAGATCTGGCGCAATCTTTAGTACTAAACGTGGCCGATGGGATGTTACTGGAGAGGGCTCGAGCTCATCACGAGCCTTTGCTACGTCCGCAAGCAAACCTTCCAACAGTTCCCGATTTTGAAGCCCCCTGTCATATTTTTTTCGCCATGAGTGAACCAAAGTATAAATACGCTTCGGTGCACACACCGAAGTCCTGGTGTGTTGGGACTCGATACGTTGACCACCACCACATCAGCATAAGGGCCAAATGTCTTCACGCCCGTGACAAAGTCTTCCGAAGACTCTACAGCCGACATCTTGTTTTTCCCGAGGTTGATAGCCAGAACTGATCCGGGTCGTAGAGCAGCAGTCGTATTAGCATTGGCGTCGTGGAATGCGGGTATACGGGCGCGTAGGCGGGGTATTACGGCAGTAGCTCCTTGTGAAGGGAATCCATAGCGATTTATGAGAGCGGAATCAGAGACGAGGTGGAAGACGCGTGGTTTAGGATTGCCTGGCTGCCAGCGACACGTTTAGTCGTGGCAGGAAGGAACACCCAGCCGTCAACGAGTTCGGGTCCATACCTGAGGTTTTGGTGTCACACTCCCAATTTCAACCCAGCTGAAACCGAGATTAAAGAGACCTGGTCACGATGGCCGTCAGTTTGGTCCGAATGAGAGACAACGTTCTACGTACCATCTATCGCCTCCCCATCCTTGTCAAAGCCCGCCGCCAGACCGATTGGATTGGTTATCTCTTGACCAAAGACCTGTGGCAACGACATGTCAATATTCCGAGGTTCTGCGTCGTCCCGAAAGATGTTGCACCTGTGACCGTAGCGATTCGTCGTCCTTTATGAGATCCCGAGGTGCCAAACCACTTCGCAGCACTTTTACCGCCAACTTATGGCCTGTCTCCGCATCGAACGCGTACCGCAGCACGGGAGTGAACACGTATCGATGTATGGCCGAACGTGCGTCCAAATAATACGCGGTAAACAAGCCTGCGGATAAAGCGAATAAGACCGTGTACCCGGCAGTTCGGAAGGACGAGGAAGACGAGGACGAGGAAGCGAATGTCCTGCGCTGGAGTATGGGTGACTGCGGTGAGGGTATTCCGTGCCTCAGGGCATGCTGAATTCCAGGATTTCTCAGTGACCGTCCTGCCATGCTCCAGGTAGAACTTGCTCGTATCGATCCAAGCCAAAGGGACCTCTGTTTGCGCTTGTTAAGACTGGAGGGTATCGGTTCAGACAGGTCAAGTGCTTTTGAACCACGTCCATCTTTGCCAAAACTTTCTGGTTTGACCACTTCGCAAGATATCGTTAACGGTATTCCATTTCAGAAAGGAAACACAACTCTCTTGTTTCAGACGGATAAACCTGACTCAGGTGCAATGCTGAGCTTGCCCCGCATAAATTCCGCGGTATCTCGGGCTCTCGATAGGCATGCCACGCCGTGCAAGACTGCGACGTAAATCCCAGCTCGTGTTCTGCGCGTATTTGACAAATATCAGGGACACGAGGCTGGCTTAACGACGATGAACGCTCCTTGCTTTGTGCCGCTGATGCAAGATTCTTATGTGTCGAGGACTGAAACTTTGGCACAGCAGAGGTATAGTTTGTTATGCTCGCTCTGGTAACCCGGACGACACTGGCCGTTCCGGAAACGCCTCCTCAAGTGCGCTTCTTTCCGTACTATCCTCACTCTTACCGTTTGTTGACTGTACCGTCCCAATAGCACCGTCCATCAGAATTTCCCTCGGAAGTTGTTCCCCTCGGCTTATTGAACACCAGCCACGGGACTTGAGAAACCATCTAGGAGGCCACTTGCGCCGTGATCTCAAGGTGGTTCGGACTCGGTCACCGCTTGCCAATCGCGTCACACCTTTTTTTCGCTGAAGCCCAGAATCCACCTATCGCACTCCTATCTAAGGCAGATCCGGGGGAACCCACACATCTATGCCGTGGTTCCACCGTCACTCTTATTAGACACTCGGATAAGAGGAAACGGACTCGCCCAGAATTTTGTCGTTAAAGGTATCGACAAAGACATTTTGTGGTGAGAAAAAAGCTCGATCAAACATGCAATCGGGTTTTCAAGAGCCTATCAGGGGGAAAGAGGAAATCGACGGCATCTTTGGTGAATGCATACGTCGTTTGCGAACAATTGCAACTGCGGCCCCAAATCATCCGCAGTGGTGCACATGACAACGCACGCGACACCACTGTAACCTGCGTCTTCATCGAGAGGCGTCGGCTTACCGCCAAATTTGAAGAAATTGACCGCGAGATCGCCAGACGACAATGGCAAGAAACCTTCAATGCTCGCAGAGGTTTTTACCTGATTGACCACGAGTAGTCTGGTCACCAGACTAACCCACGACGCTGAGGACGTTACAGCGGTCGCCATGAAGGGCTGGATATAATTTGACGTTGCACATTACTGAGAAAGATCCCCTACGATTAGGGGGTGAATAAGAGCGGTGGAGTGAGAGATAATCTAATCTCACGTTCCAACGCCTCTCATAAGTTATTGGCTCTCACGCCATACACTCAGGGAATCTCTCGTCTCAACTCTCACAACTCGGACAACCTACTTCAAGTTGAATACACCAGTTCGGGGTCAACTTACAGCATGTCAGACCCCACAGCGCTCTCCTTCAACAAGCTTCCGCTAGAAATCCTGCACGGTATATTTCACTACCTCGATGTCCCCGATATCTTGCGAATGCGCAGGGTAAGTGACTCCTTTCTTGCAATCCAACTCGACGTGCTTCGGGTCTGAGCGGAACAACTGGATCCACAGGTCTCTCGATACATGAATGAAGCTAGCCACTGCAGGGACGTATGGAGCCACGCCTATCGCAAAGCCGACTTCGTTCGCCCTCCCGGCCCATTCCTCTCACAATCCGCGCACGACCTGGAAAACGCACTCGTCCCTAGTTTTCGCGTCGACCGGGATCTCCGGGACGGAGAGGGTCGGGAAAAACAAACGGTCAAGGTGAGACAGATTCGGTATACGGGCGTGGACCTCTGTGTGAGCTTGGTCTTTGGGCGGTTCCTGGTCGTCGCTCTCAGCAATGAAGTCCGTTGTTATGACTTGAACCTCGACGCATTCGATAGCAACTCGGGTGCGAGTATCATTCACAGATCGACGGGCGGAACCTTGAGGTCGTTTCGTTGTGTTTCTGCGTTTGACGTCGAGGGTCGCCCCTTTGCATGCGCAGTCTTGAGCGAGGCAATTCGGACGGGTTTCTCAGCCGAAAAAATAATACAAATGTGGGCCTCGACGTTTGACGCGATTCAGAGCCCACACTGACGGTTACCAGCTACAGTTCGATCTATTTGTTGAACGTGTCGGAGCAATCTGAAGTGACTCTGGATCTTCTTCATCAGTTCGAACACGACGTATTCGATATCGACACCGTCAACCTTGGTCCTCGTCTGATTGTTGTTCAAGGTCGAGTGGGTCCTGACATCAACGATGATCAGTATCTCGTCGCCCTGGACGTACATACACGCACACAGTTTATACTCCCTTCGTTTACGCGTGCGACGTGGGAGGCAGCCAAGGTGGGGCGCTTTCCTTGTTCGCATTCCATTCCCGCCGGAACGCTCAATATCCAACGCCAAATAGATGCCAAAAAGGACAACTATCGAGGACATCACCTGGCCCGCGTGCATCTCGACGTCGACACACCTGCTCCTAGCTAGATCCTTCTACACCCATGCCGCCAGATGGAGCACGTTCTTCCAGGCGTTCGCTCTTCCCCATCCA
Source organism: Boletus huronensis (assembly GCA_038093155.1). NCBI lineage: Eukaryota > Fungi > Basidiomycota > Agaricomycetes > Boletales > Boletaceae > Boletus > Boletus huronensis. Next base: position 23,759 of record JBBPRS010000139.1, on the reverse strand, counting down.
AACACCCATCGTCCTTTCACCTCTCAACCGATCCCTCTCAGTCCCTCACACCAGGGTATCATCCCGGATATCAACGGAGAAGACATCATACTCCTCCAAGACTCCGTCCTCGACGCATCTACGCAAGACGTCCTCATCACCATCCGAGTGCACGCATACAGGCCTACCCACCCTCACAGCTCCATTTCGCAATGCGGCATCCTCCGCCTTGGCGGCACCGCACACAGCACGTCCTCGTCCTCCCATGACGAACTTGGCACCGTCACATTCCGGCTGTTCAGTTCCCTCGTCCGGCTCTCCGGAATGCCGTTCCTTCACCCGTCTTTCAACGGCATCGGCAGGGTATATTACATCATGGTGGATAGGCTCGTCGCAGCGTTCGAATACGACGTACGCGGTGGTGGCAGCGGCGGCGGCGGCGAGGACGACGAGCTCGAGGCCAAGGTCAGATGCTACCCTACCATCCTACGGTTTCCGACCCAACGCGCGCTCATGGACTATGATCCCTATTCCGGTCGGATATGCGTTCGATCTACGATGGCAAAGTATAGAATGATCGAGATTTTGGATCTTGCTGTGCAGTAGGTCGATACGAGGATCGTCGGAAGACAATGGACTGTTTAAATATTGATCGATGTTGGAGTATTTGGCTATGTAACACTACAGTAGCACAACGTCATTTGCGCTCGGGAGTCAAGGAAACCATTCGCTTGCTCCGAACGCAGACCGACCGTGCATGCTTCACACTCGTGAACAGGAACGTCAGCTGAGCCCTGTGCGTGATGCTCTCCAGCGTAAAACCAGTCTCACCGCGCTCCCACTGTACGGACGTCGGCCCGGTTCACCGGTCGAGAGACGTGCTGGTGGCCATGCCAGTGACGAGCGTTTGGTTTGCGGTACCCTGTACGGCGACGTCTAACATTCCAAGGGAACGAGATGTACACGAAAAAGTATTTATTTAGAGTCGACGAGATGGTCCTCTCCGGATATCCCTTCCGACGAGGCCGCACATGATCCCAACCGCGTGCGACAATTGTTACATGTGAGGCACCGATGTCTACAGAACCAAGGTTGAGTGTCCGAATCAAAAAAACCAAAAAAAAGGGGACCTACAATTTCTGTTCCTTGCGAGATATAAACAGGTAAGCAGTCTTGACGAATCCGAGCAGGCCGACTATCAAGGGTATCATTTGCCCTGTGGTGTTCACGTTCTGAACACCTTGAATATCGTTCCACCTGATTACGAGTTCCACATTGACGACTAGAAACACTAGAATCTTCGTGGATGCTATCGCAGAGGCTACATGCAGCGCTGGATCGTCCCCTGTCTGGCTGTTACTGTCAACCTTGTCCTTCTCGACCTTCTCGACGTCCTCGACCTTCTGTGCCTTCCTGACATCCTTGGACTTCTTGAAGGTGTTGTAAATAGAGAGGCAGAGGACAAACGTTGCAACTATCGTCCAAACTGTCACGATCACTTTATTGAGTGTGCGTGACCAGCCATAGATGGACACTTTGGCAAAGAAGAACTGATACTGAGTGCATGACGAATAGCCCACGGAATCCATTCCGAGGTAGAAAAACCAGATTTGATAATATGTCACCATGGCGATGAGCGCGTTCTGTAGTAGCACGCCAAAGCAGCCTTTCGACCCTTGTAGAACGATGCCAGAGAACCAATTCTGTGGCCGAGTGGCTGCAGTCAGAATGGCGCCTCCCGAACAGAGGGAGAGGACCGTGATGATTTCGGACGCCGAGGATTGGTGGTTGACGCTGATGTATAACAGGGCAGCTAGGGTTGAGATGGTGAAGGAGGTGTTTACATCACGCATGGCTTCCGCCTGTGTTGGCACCCAACCGAGGGATAGCACGGTACTAGCCCATTGGAAGTAGAGCCCCAGACGGATTCCGAGGCCATACATTGCGTCATTGCCAACGAGGTTACAGTCGGCCATGGAGGTCTTGTTACGAGAGAAAGGTGGATTCTAAATAGAAGAGGCAAGCATTGGGGGGATGTCTCGTCAAACAGACGCTGGAAATGTCGCGTCAGGAAAGACGCACTGAGATGAACTGGTAGGTGTCGGAGCCGCATCAGCAGAGAGCGACAATCGGAAGAAGGATCGTACTTGCCCTCGCAACAGGACAGGTGATTCAAAGACAAGCAGATGGAGGCGCACAAGCTGCAGGAAGAAGAGTATTTAGGGAGTACAGCATATTGCTGTAGATACCAAAAAAAGAAGGGTCGGTCCAGGGGTAACCGCTACCACATTGTCCTGGTACGGCTCTTACTTGTCCCCACAACTCGAGCTCTTCTAAACCTTGTTTCAAGGTCCTGCGAACTCGATCCGAGCTGCAACGAGACCAAGATCCTCGCCCTGCAACACGCCAAAGACCGTCACTCAGGCTGGCAGTGCATTGCATCGCCTCCATAAGTAGAGACGTCCGGAGCTTGAATATGGGAACGAGGCTACATGCACTGACTACAGCACACAAACAACCAGGAAGCAAGTATCCCCACCACCATCACACATCCATCCACGAGCGTCCTGCGTGCCCCACTCGAGCTCGATTTGTTCGGAGAGTTCGACGACGTGTTGCTTTCAAAAAGGCGCGTCAGCAAAACAAAACAAAAAAACAACCACCCAATCATGCATCTTCACTCACGAAGTCGGTAACAAAAGTGCAGCCGAACCCATACTCTCCAGCGTAAAACCAGACGACGTCATCGCGCTCCCGCTCGAGAATACGGACGTCGCGCCGTCACCGTTGGCGCCCACGTCGACCCAGTTCACCGATTGGGAGACGTAATACGTGTTGGTGGCCATAACGAGCGTTTGGTTTGCGGTACTCCATACGGCGACGTCGACGCCGCTGACGATGTAGTTCGTCCGGACGGCCGTCGCGTCGAAGAGGAAGGGTGTGATCCTGGGGAGGGCGAGCGCAAAGGCGGACGCGTTACCTTTGATATCCACCGGCGTGGGGTCTGACCAAGAGATCGCACCGAGGGAGCCGTGGTTGATGCCCAGCAGGGTGATCACGATCCATTCTTGGCCACTCGGTGCCCTCAGCCACCAGTTACTAGGAATGCGAGGGTCGAGGACTCGGTCGTCAGCATGTATGCGCGACGGGGGACGGTGCTCACTCTCCAGCAACGCCTCCGAATGCTTGGGGTACGCTCCAAACCGCCTTGGTGCGTTCCCATCCCACAACTTGCATTCGGTTCAGGAAACTCGTCACACGGTCGCTGACGTCGGTGAAGGAGCCAATCCCACTGTTTGCAGGGACTGGGATAGAGGAAGCATTCGCGGGAGGGACAGCATCGTTGAGGCCAGCAGGGACGGGCGAACAATTGTCGCAACCACAATCACCATAAGCTGGTGTGCAGGGGGTATTGAACATGAGCGAGGTATTCACGTTAGCGCCGATGATATACACATCCTGCATGATGATGTCAGTTCCAGCAGCATACGACGTGAAGTAATAGTCTTGGCAGTTAAGCACAAGGGAGACAGGATGGTAGCCGTCGAGGTTATAGATGAGATCGTATGCGGTGGATGTGGCATTGAGCGGATCTGACGACCCATCAGGTTCGTCACCGGTGTACCAGACCAAGAGATTAGTCCAGTTCTTGAACGAATTCACTTCCGCAGTGACATTGGCTGCATCCTGATAAACGTAACGCATGTCGTACATGAAGTACATCCCGTTTTGCTGCATTCGACTAAACACCTCGTTCACGCTTGTCTGGCTCGGGGTGGATTCGAATATGGGATGTACCTAGCCTCCTTGTTAGCGACTATACACGAGACGGAATTCGATACCCACGATTGTGAACCTGGGCGGTAAAGATAAGACACTTTGAAGGAAATAATTAGAGAAAACACGCTCACCCCTGCGCTGCCAACTGATCGATAAGAGTGAGGTTGTCGGCCAAGTATTGAAACTCGGTGTAAAAACCGATCGGGAATACAGGCTGATAACTGCCCTGTCCATTCGCAGGCTTCGCCAACAACGCGCCAGTGCTGAGATCCATTTTCGTAGCAGCGCCGCTTGTCGGATTGGGCAAGAAATACAACGCAGAGTTTGCGCTAAAGACTTGCGCGCTGGACGACGATGAACCGCCCGAGTAGGTAGCCTCACAAGAAAGGTTGTAGGGGGTAATTTGGGGTGTCAGATTCCCGAGACTAAACGCGATCTCATACGCTGTCGAATTCAGCGGAACAGTGCCGCTCGCGAGTACGTTTCCACCAGCACTAACGGTCACGCTGAGCATTCCGGCGTTGGACAGGGAACCAGAAGGAAGACTGATGGCCTCGGCGCCTTGGATATTGGAGTAGACGACAGGCGAGTCGATGAGGATGGCCGCGGACGAGCTTGCATCTTCGGCCAGGTAAGGTTTGATAGCAGGAGCACATCTAAAAGCCAACAGAGGGCTTTGAGATGAAGTAGGGGTGGAGAACGCTCCACCAGGAGATGGTGCTTGGGCTGGCGGCATTTTGCTCGGGTCATAATATTTGCCACACCTGAGACGCATGTCACGAATATCGGTTTAGAATGTACCGCAGCGACCCACCATGTCTGAGCCCGACCTGCAGGAATTAGGAAACATGTTCCGAGAAACAGGGAGAGGGACAAGGAGCGCATCATTGATGTAATGGACCTCTGGAACTGGTGATGTCATAATAAGTATCCCCAAGAATAAGGACACGACGAGCGTACCGAGATTCTCTGTCGGTATAGAGACAGTGGAATCCTAAATTTGCGAACTGAGAGGGTGTGGTAAGCGAGGGTTACGAGGCTTCATAAGTAGTTGGTATGGAAGGCGCGGATGACGACCTTTGCATGGCCTTGAGCATATGCTAGGCCAAGCTTCCCCGCGTTGCTTTCAATGCGAAACAAACATTTCACCTGGGTTAAGAACCCCAAAAAACTATGATGATACTAGAATAGAAGTTCTTCGAAATGGATGAATTCAGGGTGAAGACGATCGCTAAAGTTGACGTACCTCTGTGGAAACCGCCTTGCGGGCGGAAACACTGAGCAAACGAGACACAGCGTGAACGAGCGAGTCTATCGAGAAGAGGGAAAAACAAGATGAGTCGATGCTTGCGTTTATATGTGCTACTCGAGCAAAGGATGCCAAAGTCGGGTCGTGGCATGTGAGAAGGAACGTGAAGGTGGGCTCACGCTCTGCTAGCAAAACTTGAGGTGCTAGGTGGCCCAGAGGAGACACCGCAAAGGAAGGAACACGAGAAAGGAGTGTGTGGGTTTCTGAGCAGGGAGCACGGCCGTGTAGGCTAGTAAGGATCAGGCGACGGTGTCTGACTACCTTGATGTTCCCTATTTGAGTCTGTGACATGTGTTCAGTGGAGCCGCCAGTGCATGCTAGGAACCGGTTTCCACGGTGACTCGTACAAGGTGTTGTGCTACCTACATAACAATGAAGGAAGGGTATCACATATGATCAGTGCTTCTCCGGTCGGTCATTAGACACGGTGCGATGAGGAGGATGGTCCAAACGAAAAGGCCTTCTCCCAAAACCATCCGTCGCGGTATACCATGCCAGTCGTCCAGGAAGCAACCCATCAAACCCAGCCTTACGAAGCCACGCGTCATTCATACATCGAGGCGGAACCACAACGAAATCATCTTCCACATCCGCTCTCTCTCCTTCTTCGCCCACGTCTCCAACATCTTTGCACATGCCTGGCATTCAGTCTGCTCCAAGTTTCGACGCCCCAGACGGTCGGTACCCGGAGGTTGACACAGATCGTACAGCGGTTGTCCGAGCTCCTCCGCGACGTAGAGAGGATCCATGCATCCACGTTGATGATCAAAGAGATAGTGCTGTGTGGCGAGCGTTACGAGCTCCGAGAAGTCACGTTTACACGTCCTGTGACCCTGGGTGTGACCATGCGAGTACGAATGGTTGTGGAGCGTAAAGGTGCTTCCTGGACCGGCCATTAATGTACGAGCGTGGGATCCAAGCGATTGAATCAACGTTGTAATGGCATGTTGAGACGCTTCCTTGCCAAGGGATAACCGCTGCATGTCTATCGGCGACAGAGCACATTGCCATGCGCCATCTTCAAACGATTCACCGTAGTCGAATATTTGTGAGAAGCTGTATCGGGAAAGGTCGTAGAAAGCAGAGGGTAACAACGATGGCGCGTTGACCTCGCGTGCAAGATTGATCACAGCCTGTGTGAGAGCAGGGTGAGGTTTGGAGAACACAGATTACGTCCGACTTACGATTGGTGATGGGTATATACTCTCCGATGTAGCTTGAAGCTCAGAAGAGCGCGACATGTCCTCGCGGGCGTCCCAACCTTTGAGCGTCGCCGGCCAAGCGACAGAGAGGTGGTTGAGGGCTTTCTCGCGCAGGGAATCCACCACATATTTGGTGGCGAGACGTAAGATGCCAGAAACGACTTGAAAGTCGGCAGGGTCGTTGTTTCCAAAGCTCCTTCAGTATAAAAATAATAAAGGAGGGAAGAGATTGAGTGTGATAGCACGACTCACGGACCGTCTACCAAGGCCGTGAGTAAGTTGGCAACATCTTCGGATGCGTCATGAAGGCGGAGCACCGGACAGTCTTCGATATCTCCCGAGGCGCACACAGACACCGACTTGGCATCTGCCGCAGGCTGTGGCAACGTAAATAGGTCGTGAAAGAAATCAGAGTGCCGAGCAAGCAAGGACTTGTGCACACGAAAGAGCGTGTTCTCAGCTCGAAGGACAACCTCCAGCACTGTGTTAGTGCGATTCCCCGCGTCACAGCTGAAGCGGATTCTCACAGATCCGTCCGAGAACCATAAATCTGGATGTCTGACTAACGGACCTTCGCAGCTTGCGCTCCCTATGCATTCTGTGTCGCCGGTGTCTTCTTGGACCATGGAGGAGGTCGCAAGAGCCTTCTTGTCGTCGGCAGATCCTGAGCGGCTAGGCCTGCGAAGATGGTTCAGAGGCGGAGGGCTTCTAGGGGGGGTCCCATAACCACCGATGGGGAGGGGATAGTAGCTGTTGTTCACGGGGAGCCGCGACATGAGAGCCCCGCTCCAACTTTACGAGGGTGACGTGCTAACAGAGCGAGGGAGTCAGATTCACTAGTTCATGAGATTAGATAACGTCCAACCTACGAGTTCTCACTGCTCGGGGCTATTGCGGCCATCAATCGACGTCGCGGAGGCAGTCTCGCAATGCTCTTTCGCCCAAAACAACTCGGACGCTTTTCGGCAGTTTTGTTGATCACGTCGAGCTGTCGTGGAGGAAGGACGGCAACAAGTGTGTCGGTTAAGCAAGTTGACAGGGCTCAGGTACACCGCTAGAAGAGTCAGTAACTCGTGCTGATCTGAATTTGCAACCTTCAATCAGTTCCGTTTCGGTTCACAAGAGTCACTAATACACGATAATACACCCGTGCTCGTCGCAGGCACGACTACATGTGCACGCTAAATAAACACGTCGCCAATTCTAGACTTCAAGAACCGAGAGCCATTCTATTTTGAACCGTGCCAGTGAACTTACATGCCATTCGAGTCTCGGTGAGAAAACATACCTCTGCAAACCGGCATAGTCACCGTTCCAGAGATCGGCGTCGCCAGGGTTCGGGCCCGAGTCAGCGTACTGCCAAAAGGAAGTGTATTCCCATCCCACAGGAAGGGGACCAAGAGTAGCGGCGTAATCCGCAATCCACAGCGGGTTGTTAGTGGCAAAGGCTGCACTGTTGCCAGTACAAGTGGTCCACCAGTCGGTTGTGCTATAGATGACTACAACAGTAGTGTTAACAAGCCATGATCCGTATCAGTCAGGGGACAGATCACCTGGGTAACTGTAAAAACGTAGTCAGATCAGTTACTTATAATAAGTGCGCATTTTCGTTACCGGCCCGTAGCGGCTTCGTATGTGTCAGAGAAATCCAGGATCCACGAGACCATCTCGGAAGCAGTCAGGTCATAGCACTCGGCACCGTCAGGGTTATCTATCTGGGGATCAGCTCTCATTGCCAATGAGGATAGGAACGACCGACACTCGATGTCTAGTGCTCCTGGAAGGGTAATCCCATCTGCAGACCAGCCACCTAACAGAGAATTAGACAACGACACCACATGGAGGGGCTCTCTCACCCCCGTTCTGCAGGAAGTACGTAGCCTGAACAGCACCCGAGGATTCATTTGGGTGTGCAAAATGGTAGGCTCCGCGGATGAGGCCAGCGTCCGTAGCACCAATGTATTGAGGGCTGAAAGAGGGCGAGATGTAGGCTGAAAACAGCAGTGTAACTCAGCACATAGACAAGAGAGGCAAACTGAATGGCCGAACATGTCCCCTCGGTAGCCTTGATGTATACGAACTGGATGCCATTGTCGACGACAGTGGTCCAATCGATGCTGGGCTGATAGTCAGAGACATCAATACCCAGAGGACTGGAACGCTTGGTTGGAGTTGCTCGAGCAACAGTTAAAGCCAAAGCGAATGAAGCGAGACGCTTCATTACGGGGGAGACTGTGAAGTGGTTTGGAGACCAAGAGGAGTGAGCTCACTTTACGCGTCTTTTATAGGATCACCGATGTAACAGAAGCTATGTCCATCTGTACTCGTCGACACACACCAATTTTGCGTTCGTGATCACTCAGCATGTGCGACCACCCGGGTCATGTAGTTTGAATAGATTTCATGAGAACACTGGCCTTGACACCAATCTTGAGGAAGGAGCACATGGTAGTATCAACTTTCGGGTGGCAAATTCACTGGATGTGGGCTGATTTTGGGGTACCTACGTCGTGTCATCGGTAGGAAGCACCGTCCTAGCATTTGTTAAACTGCACTCACTTGGTGAAATGGGTTGAGGCCAGCGGCAATAACAATGAGGCTTGGACTCTTCTTGATGAGGCGCGCGTTCGCATAGACCATTCTATACCCACATGCCCGGCATATGAACTGTGTACCCCGTGACAGCTGGGATGAAGTCGATAACCATACATCGTTGACTTGGTGAGCCGTCAAAATGCTGGATCTGCGCAGGGAAACCACTCACGCTGTCTCATGATGCTCGAAACCAGCAAGTCGGTGCGGCGATTTCCCGTTGCCAACAGGCACTCCTAATTTATGCAACTGCTGTAAAGTCGACCAAAAATATGCCATGCAGTCTTTGCATCGCCGCCATTGCCATGACTTGGACAGATACACCGCAAACCGGTTATCGGTTGCAAACAGATCGTCCCAACGATAATGGCTGAGATGGTCACACCAGCTTGTCTTGCGAGTAATCAAAAACCCGGACGGAGCTGGACCCGAAGGAACGCATAACCGAAAATTTTGGAACCCCGCCAAAATTTGGGATCATCAGTGCAATCTGCATCTGCCTCCTCTTCCTTGTCCTCCTCCCTCCTGCACGACCTTGCAAAATGGATGTGAGTACAGTCCGTGTTTGATCGCAAGTTTTTGGTAGACTCATCTGCAATGTATAGCCCAATTTCGTGCAGGGACTACACAATCTCTTGGTGCAATCCACCTCCAATGACACTGCCCAACTCAAGGCTGTAAGATCGCTCGATCGAACGCGTCTTTCGCCCCTGTATTCACATCGCGCAATTGTAGGCTACTGCTCAGTTGAATACCGAGTACTACAAAAATCCAACATGCATCTCTGCCCTTGCCCGAATACTTGCCAGCTCTCCCGAATTTGCCGTGAGTTCTTGTCGATCCCCAATGCAGATCTCGGGATTAACGACGATCTCGTGTCAAGGTCCGTCAACTGGCAGCAGTCGAACTACGCAAGCGGGTCAGACAAAAAAGTGGCGATCTCTGGGTCCAGCTTCTCCCAGACTCGCGTGAGCAGATCAAGAGCGAGTTGCCAAAACTCATCCTCGCCGAGCCAAAGTATGTGCTTATATATCGCAGTTCCATTCCTTTTTTCAACGTGTCTACTTGCAGTAAGCTTGTCCGTCATTCGGCTGCTCGTGTTATCGCATCCATCGCGTCGGTCGAACTCAAAGAAGGGACATGGCCCCAGCTTCTCTCGTGGCTCAACGAGGCATGTACTTCTCCGCAGGTTGCGCAACGCGAAGTTGGCGTATACATTCTGTTCACCGTGCTCGAAACCGTCATGGAAGGATTCCAGGATTCCACTCAAAACTTCTTCAAACTATTCCAGATTCTCATTGCCGATTCTGAAAGCATGGAGGTACGAGTAACGACAGTTCGGTGCGCGTTCAAAGATAAGATATTTGAGCAACGTTGACGTAACTCACCAGCTCATTGGGTATCCTTGCGCAATACATCGACGCGGATGACAAGTCTGATGTCGTAAGTCGATAACATTTTATCTAGCGCGTCATTCAAAACCTTTTTCCTCAGAAAACATTTCAAAATCTCCTCCCTGCTATGATCCAAGTTGTGCAACAAGCACTAGAAGCAGGGGATGAGGCTTCGATACGGCAGTTATTTGATGTCTTTGAGACACTTTTGATTCTCGTAAGCTGTCTACCCATCGCACCGATCACTCACTGATCTGCACCGAAACCCAGGAAATTCCGCTTTTGGGGCCCCACACCGAAGCTCTTGCTTCATTCCTACTCCTCTGTGGCGCCAACAGAAGCCTTGATGCTGAACTTCGTATCTTCCCTCTGAATGCTCTTAATTGGACCGTGCAATAGTAAACTCGCTCTCTTCTGTATTTCGATGCGATGCTTACCCATTCCCTCCTACAGCAAAAAGACGAAGATCCAAAGCCAAAATTTGGCAGGCAAGATTTTGGAGGGTCTCATGCCGATCACTACCGAACCAGAACCAGAAGACAACGACGAAGACGCACCATGTAGAGTAAGTCCGTCACCATTAGGTATATTTATGTGCTGATGGCTCTGTAGTCTGCATTACGCATCATCGATGGTTTGGCGACGAATCTCCCTCCTACCCAGGTCTTCCCCGCCCTCCGCACTCTGATCCAGCAGTACTTCTCATCACCCGATCCTAATAACCGTCGCGGCGCCATGCTCGCCCTCGGTGTGGTCGTTGAAGGTTGCAGTGAATTCATGACTCCCATTATGAACCAAGTCTGGCCCATCATCGAGGCTGGTCTTCAGGACGTTGATCCATCGGTAAGGAAGGCTACCTGCATCGCTGTCAGCTGCTTGTGCGAGTGGCTGGAGGATGAGTGCTCGGCCAAACATGCCACACTCATTCCTGTAAGTTTCTGTACCTCCTCAATCGCTATCGTATGGTTGAAAGCATTTTCAAGGCTATCATGAACTTGGTCCACGACCCAGCAACTCAACGCTCCGCCTGCACCGCCCTTGATGCCCTTCTCGAGATATTGCAAGATGTTATTGACCAGTATCTCAACCTGATTATGGAGCAGCTTGCAAACCTCTTAGATACGGCCCCCATTCCCGTCAAATCTGTTGTCACTGGCGCCATCGGCAGTGCCGCTCATGCCTCGAAAGAGAAATTCTTGCCATACTTCCAGCCGACTATGAACCGCCTCCAACATTTCCTTGTCCTTACTGGAGATGGTGAAGAGAGTGAGCTGCGCGGTATTGCCATGGATGCAGTTGGCACATTCGCCGAAGCCGTTGGCACCGACGCGTTCCGCCCATACTTTGCTGACATGATGAAGCAAGCGTTCCAGGGACTTGAGATGGGTAGCCCACGTTTGAGGGAATGTAGTTTCCTGTTCTTCTCGGTGATGGCCCGAGTCTTTGGCGAGGAGTTCGCGCCTTACCTTCCAAATGTGGTTCCCCCCCTTTTGACCAGCTGTCGTTTGGCCGAACATGGTGAAGAGACATCGATTACCCGTGAGTCACGTGCATTGCTCAGACTGTTACTCACAGCTCACTCTCTCCACTACAGTTTCTGAAGAGGCGGCTGCTGCCTTCGCGTCCGGCGCCTCTCCTTCTAGTGCGATAGCAGTTCTTGATAGCGATGCAGATGGCAACATCGAGGCGGAGATGGAAGACGTCGACGTCGACAAGATGCTCGAGGTTAACAGTGCCATTGCTGTCGAGAAAGAAATCGCCGCAGACACGATCGGCGCATTGTTCCTTGCGACTCGCAATCACTTCTTCCCCTACGTCGAGCAATGTGTCATCGAGCTCGTTGCCCTGCTCGCGCACTACTACGAAGGCATTCGCAAGTCAGCCACGGAATCATTGCTTGAGTTGGTCAGGGTTTTCTATGAACTCAGTGACCCTCAGGAGTGGCAAGCTGGCGCTACTGTGGTAAGCAAACAGCTTGGAACTTGGCCTCGCGTGCCTTACATTTGCATGCAAGACTGTGCCTCTGCAACCCGTTGTTAAAGAGCTAGTCGGCCACTGCCTCCCCCCTCTGCTTGACATGTATGAATCCGAAGATAACAAGTAAGGATTTGACACCACGGACTTTCATCGTTGTTCACATTCATCAGGACTGTGGTGGCGTCACTTTGCATTGGGCTTGCGGAGACAATCAACAAGTTGGGACCTGCATTCATTGAGAATAGTATGTGTGTTTGGAACATCCTTTGTTACTTCGCTAAGACCGTCTTAGATGTTGAACAAATCTGCAATATCGCTATTCAGGTTTTGAGCCAAAAGGCTCTCTGTCAGCAAGACCCAGATCAGGATGAGAACGAGGAGGCACTAGAAGATCAGGCCGAATACGACTCGGTTCTCGTCTCTTCTGCGGGGGATCTTGTTGCAGCGATGTCAAATGCACTTGGGTCCGACTTCGCCCAGGCCTTTGGAACGTTCTTCCCTCTGATTGCAAAGTATTACGTGAGTAACGCTGCTACGCACCTTCGAATGAGCCACTGATGCCTTGGGAACGCAGGGAAAGAACCGGTCTTTGAGCGACAAGTCATCTGCCATTGGATGCTTAGCAGAAATCATTGCCGGGATGAAGAGTGCCATCACTCCTCACACAGAACCCTTGCTGGAACTCTTTTACAGAGCTCTCGGTGATAATGAGGCAGAGGTCCAGAGCAACGCATGTTTTGCTGTCGGTCTGCTGGTGGAACACTCCACGGTCAATCTCACCCCACAGTATCTTCCTCTCCTTGCTGCCCTTCGTCCCCTCTTCGATGTTCCTCCCGATGCACATCGCTCCCGGCTGAATGCCAAGGACAATGCAGCAGGCGCTGTTGCACGACTTATCTATTGCAACTATGCCGCTGTGCCTCTCGACCAAGTTCTTCCAGTCTTTGTGGCGGCCCTTCCTTTGAAAGAGGACTACGTTGAGAACCGCCCCGTCTTTCGTGCCCTCTTCCACCTCTTCCGGAACGCTCCTCAGACACTCGGCCCGCATCTGGATGCCTTGCTCCATGTGTTCGTCCACGTTCTTGATCCAAATGGCCCAGATCAGATCGGTGATGAGGGACGGACTGAGTTGATCCAGCTCATCAGTTTCTTGAACACGCAAGAGCCAGCCAAGATACAAGCAGCGGGTTTGACGGCTTACCTGTAGGGAACGTAGACATTCCCCCCTTCTTTTCTATTTTCTACAACTCATTTTGAAACTTCGTCACGAGTTCAACGCCTTGCCTTTACCCATCATTTAGACTACATTTGATGTTGCGTTCGTGCTTTCAGAATCGTTGGCTCCTCGTTGTTTACAATATTTCGGTTTACTATGTGTGTGTGCACGTGACTGTTTTCTGCGACGCGTTCCGATGTTCAACCAATTACATTTCTTTTCCCATTTCCACACCGTCGTCGAGCACATCCCCGCCAGATAATTTTGAAGTCGAGCTCGCTGGCCGACTCGTTCTCTAACGTGCGTCGTCGTCGCCCCTTACGACTCCCATCACTATGCTTGCCATTCTTTTCACCATCTTCGCCGCGGTCACTATGGTTTCGGCTAATGTTTCTCTCGATAACCCCCTGGACGGTCAATTTCCATTAATTGCACGCATCGGCGAAAATTACACATGGACCATAAGCTCGAAGACGTTCTCCACAGACCTGGACAAATCGCTGGTTTATTCTGCGTCTGGACTTCCTGCTTGGCTCAACTTTGACAACCGCACGTTGACGTTCCACGGTATCCCCGCTGCCGCAGACGAAGGCCGACCGCCCATCACGGTGACTGCGAGCGACACGGAATCGGCCGCATCGTCGGATTTTATTCTCTGTGTGACGCCGTATCCCGCGCCGATGGTTCAGAAACCGATCAGTCAACAGTTTTATGCGGGAAACCCGTCGCTATCGTCTGTTTTCTTTCTTTCGCCGGGATCTGCGCTCGCCACGGATGAACCGACACTGAGAGTGCCCGCGAGATGGTCGTTTAGCGTTGGTCTCGACGGGGGCACGTTTTCCGCCGAGAACGATCTGTACTATGGTGCGCAACTGTCGGATGGAACGCCGTTGCCGTCTTGGATCACGTTCGACCCCCCGACGACGACGTTTGACGGGGTTGCTCCCAACGATGAGGTTATCTCGACACCCCTCACGCTGGAAATCGAAGTCTATGGTGCCGATCAAGAGGGATATTCCGCTGCGTCGGTCCGGTTTAATCTCGTCGTTGCGTCTCACGAGTTGTCTGCGTATTCGACGTTCCCAACGGTCAATATCACGGCGGGTACGACGTTCAATGTCACGATGTCCTCGCCGGCAGATTTCACTGGTGTGTTGGTCGATGGGCAAGCGTTGCAACCTGCGAATGTGTCCGTGTTGTCGATCGACGTGTCGTCGTACAAGAACTGGCTCAAGTACGATCCGGAAAGCAAGACGCTGTCTGGTATTCCTCCAAGCAACTTTACGGCTGCGGACGGTAAACCGACTTTACCGGTCGCGCTGACGTCAAACTTCAACCAAACCCTGTATACGAGCGTCAGCTTGGACATCGTCACGTCCTATTTTTCGAAATCGGATTTAGGCACGATTCAAGCGGACCCGGGGCAAACGGTGCAATTCAATCTCGCCAAGTATTTCGTGAATGCGTCGGGGCAGCACACCGATGCGGATTTGAGCGTGTCTTATGACCCCTCGAGCGCAAACAGGTTTCTAAGCTTTGACACGACCAAGGCGCAACTCACAGGTCAAATCCCTGCGGATTATGATGTATCCAAAATAGCTATCATGTTCGTCGCCTATTCGCATATCACGCACTCGACGTCACACGCGACGCTTTCCTTGGAATCCCCCGAGTTGGAGAAGATCAAGGGGAGTGGGACGGGTGGGGTGAGTGCACCGTCGAAATCCCAGGTCACGTTGATCGTGTCGCTCGTGTTTGGCATCGTTGGCGGTGTTTTCTTTCTCGGTTTTGTGTTGGCGTTGTTCAGGCGATGTGCCCGTGTCAAAGACTCTGCGATTCTTGGCGAAGAAGGTACGCGAGCGTGGACCGAGGAAGAGAAACGATGGTACGGGATCGGGATCGAAGTGGGCGAAGGAAACCACGAGCGCGGGTATGGATGGAGTAATCAAGCGGATACGAGTGCAATATCGGAGAAGGGGAGTCTCGAAACGCAAGTCAAAGAGGGTTCGTTTGGTCCGGGATATTACCCGCAGACCCGTTCGTACGATAACCTCGGACTGGGACTGCGACGGGTTTCCCCACGCGCGCCGACGACGCCGTCGACGGTGCAAGCGTCATGTGCCGAGGGCGTTATGAAGAAGGCCGAGTTTTTTGGTAGGATCAGGAATACGGCGCGGAACGTGAGCGATAAGTATAAGCGTCGGAGTCCCCCAGGACGGCCTAACATCAGTCACCCGGTTCCGTTGGTCCGGCGGGACGGCATGGACGGGATGCCGATCGAAGGACAGTATGTGGAGATCGTCAAGTCGCCACCACATGCGGAGAGTGCGACTTCGCTCCGTGACGACCACCTTACGGACAGGAGAGCGAGTACGGTTGTCAGTTTTACCACGTCACCGTCGAACTCGACAGGGGAGAGATCGATCCCGAGGAGGAGGGCGGATTTCGCGCCTCCGAATTCACCGCGAGGTCCGCGAGCACCGGCACCGGCCGCCGTGAAGGAGACTGCGCGACGAAGGTAAGCTACGGTATCGTCTACGGGTTCTTGTCTGATCATCGTTTGTGTAGCCTCGTGAGGGAAAGTTTACAGAGCACGAGTGCTGTCTCGGCAGATTCACACCCTGATTCGTTGCGCCCCGGTGAAGAGCGGCCTCGTCTGAAACAATTCACGCATGCAGCACGCGTTCCACCGCCACGGTCACCTTCGAGCAACGATGCCGAACCAGAAACGTCCTCAGGAACGAGGAGGATCGCGAGCCAGACGGCACAAGTGTACAAAGAAAGTCAAGAAGGGCGCCACACGAGCATCGACGAACTGCGTATCGGGATGCACTATGTTCGCACACTCGGGGAAGGATCCTCGAACGTGCGCTCCGTCTCTGACAAGTCTTTTTCATCGTTGGAGTCTTCTCAGCAAGGTCACGGTGTGACATCGAGCGGTATCAAGACGAGCGCGAGTACGCGGTTTTTGATCCGCGCGGGCGAAAAGTTCAAGTTTAGGGTGCCGATGCAGCATTCGAGTAATCAGTATCGGAAGCTGGAGGCGAGGTTGATTTCGGGGCGGGCGTTGCCGTCGTTTATGCAAGCGGAGTTGAAAGGGTTTGGAGGCAAGGGTGACGAAAAGAAGGCGGTCGAATTCTATGGTGTTCCGGCGGAGGGCGACATTGGTGAGTTGTATGTGGGTGTATTCAATGTCGAGGGTGGAGAGTGTTTGGCGCGTGTGGTGGTTGAGGTGGTTGCGAGGGGTAAAAAGACTCCACCCATGGCAGGCTGAGCGGGTCTCCCCTGTTGTCGTTTGTATCGTGATCTGACATGGACGGACGCGTTTGGATGATAGACTACTAGAAGATGTACTTCGTTGTTCGCATGCATTCGTTTTTGTATGTATAGAGCCTCATCTATGTAGCAGTCTTGGTCGATGGATCTGGGGAGTATGATGTTGTTTACCCGCTTGTTGGGTTTAGGACTTGTCCTCGAGGCAAACTTAATCTGAGTTCAATCGCTTCTCTCCGATGTGTCGGTGAGAGAAGCAGCACGTCAAAAATAAGATCCGGCTAGGATGACAAGAAGAACATCCGACGATAAGTACATCGCGTTGCGAAGGAGTAGTAATTACATGGCCGACGACGTCGGCTAGAGATGGCAAGTGGTTGGGAGATGACATTGTTACAATAACGTGCACGAGGTCCTCTTTGACGCGTCTGTGGTTGGGGACGGATCGATTAGTCGACTGGGCTCTAGGGCATGACTCGATCGCTTACGATAATCTAGAACGGAGGGAGATCGCGTGGGGGTTTACGTTGCTTCATGACTTCCAGATAAGAATGGCCAGAGCCCCGATGTAGAAATAGATAAAGTGTTTGGTTTCTGGTACGAGGGTTTGAGTTGGGCATGGTGGGGTAGATCAGAAGGAAGGAAAGGGCGTACCATGGGTGACATAGCTCCCAAAGTTCTTTCCGACGACGACGTGCCAGGTGGGACCGTAGCGTTTGTCGAACTCTTTCTTGATCTGGGCGGCGATGTCTTTCTCGATGCTGTATTTTTCGAGGGCTGCAGATGCGACATCGATGCTCTCCTGCTGCATCTCCTCTGTCATGTCGACGTTTTTTACGATGGCCTTTGGGCCGCCGACGCCGCCGTTCTCCCTGGGGAGAGAGCCGGTGTCGGTGGCGGAGGTTGCAGGTGCGGCGTCAGTCATGACTCTGGAGGAGGAGGAAAGGGGGTGAATGGGGGCGATCTGAGACGGGTTCTGGGTTAAATACGTGACTGGGATGGCTTGCCTTGTGTTTTTGGCGAGGGAAATGGCGTTGAACGCGTGGATTGAGTGGGAAGGTGGTCGGGCTTGGTCAAGGTGTGTTTTGAACGGAAACACGTGGTTGACCTGGACACATGCTGCAACTCGACGCAACTCGTCAGGCTCGCTTCCGTTTCCGTTTCGTTGTTGTTTTTTCTTTACAAGTTTCATTGCATATCGTTATTATGAACCAGCACGCCTTCCTCTCTCTCGCCGCATCGCGCACTCGAGGCGAATCAGCTAATTACCCTCTTCCCACCGAGCCACGCTGCATCTCGGAATTTGTTCAGGTTCTATCCGATTGGCTCGGTCCAATGTCTCGTCCCACCAAACGTGTTTCTGTTGATGGCATTGCATGCGTACACAAGGTTTCGTCTTTACGAATGACTGACGGAGAGAATCTGGCATGTTCGCACCACCAACCGGAAATGTTGCTGGGACGGGCGCCGTTTATCCGCACCTTTTACTGTTTAACTCGAAACGTTCCAGCGCTCGGTGCGTGTTCGAGGTTGGCTTGAATCACAGGTGGTGAGTGCGAGTGTCGCGTTCACGGTCGTCTATATATGAGTGGCGTCGTGTTCAGATGCGAGATCTCAGTGTCTCTTTCCAGCCGACGCGTTCTTTTCGTTCTCGAGGTCCAGCGTGGCTCGCAGCCACTATCACTATCCGTCTCACCAGCGTTCATCCTGGGTTCCGGGGCGTGGATTTCGAACTGATATCAATGGAGAGGAAATCGGAAACCCTATATGTTTGGGGTCGCCGTTTGGGTGTCACGGTAATGAGGGTGTGGTTGAGGGATGTTTCGAGCCACTGAGCCTAACATGGACAGATGTGACTATTTCGCTCAGTCGTCCATGTGGCGACGACTGCATCCGTATCACCGTTGCTTGAATTGGTGACGGGCTTGAGATTCTGCTTTGCGACGTTTACATCCGAATTCATTATCGGACTAATCGGGCCAACTGGGTGTACATATCCCGTTCAAAATACTGGCCTGTACGCTTTCGAAGATGGGAAAGCCCGAGGATTCTCGAGCTTCTGTACCTATCTGTCTTATCTTTCATGCTGATGGCGTTCTACCGATAGGCAGCTCTGCTCTGTTCCACGAGATCCACTTGACAGGTTCTCTCTCGGTCATACGAACTTCAAACGTACCTATGCCTTGTGTTTAAATGGGAGGGGACCGAAACGCCAAGCCTCCATTGCTTACTGCTCATATGGACGTCGTCTCGGTCAATCCGCAGCTATATGGCGACTGGATCAACTACCCGAGTTCCAGCTACGGTGGGTAACGGATCCGGGGCAGGGGAAACTGCGTTGATTAACCAGGTGTGCGTTGGATGTTCGTGAGTTCGGGTTACGAAGCTATTTGTTGTGCGACGGATTGATACGGTGACTTTTTTTAAGAACGGGTAACAAAACACTACCGGAGCGTGGATTCGTATCGTCTCGCACGATCTTCTTAGCCTTTGGTATCGATGAGGAGCGTGAGGGCCAGACAGTGCGTCATGTTCTCCCTCCAAGGTTGTTTTCGAAACCTATCGACGAAGGGGGTACCGGGTACGGTGATCTGAATGGACGGTATTTGCCACGCCGTCGGTTGCCGAGAATGGATACATGGATATTCATATGGATGCATTCACTGATCAGTGATTCATTCCTGGTGGGCTCTCCAGCAGGCCCCTGAAGCATACTGTAAGAAACATGTCGTTTTTGCCTTGTATTCGTGGCTGACCTTATCACCGAGTTAGAGGCTCATCCACACGAAACTGTGTTGGTTCGCGGAAGGACATGATACCAAGGTTTGGAATGCCGCGCAAAACACGATTCAGACTTCCCAGCAAGGGCCAGCATTATTGAGCAAACTTGTGCGGCAGTTACAGACGCGATGCTTCGGGAGCTTTGGGATCGCCTCATTGACTTTGATTCCATGTTCTAAGCCTAGTCGTGAATAACTCAGGCAATCAGTGCGCCTCGATTGACATGTTTTGCTTTTCTCCTTGATTTGTTGTGGCAGATCTTGTCAGTGGAGGTGTAAAAGTGAATGCCCTTCGTGAGGCTGTATGGGCTGTCACGAACCACCGCGTTGCTGATTACAATTCGCTTGCTAAACTGACGGGTCGTTTTATCGATATCGCACTCCCTGTTGCTGCAAACCAGAATGCGACTCTCCTGATGCCTTTGGAAAAACAATGGGACCGTAGGGCCCTTCGTGAGGAACTATATGCCGCTACGATGCTTTTGAAAGTTCTCCCGTGCCCAGTCCCCGACCTTGCGAGTTTTTGTCAGGGACAATCCGATCGATGGTCCAGACCCACCTCCGCATGGATGAGCTTCCGAGGTCGCCACTGTCGCACATTCACTCTCTACTGGTGAGTTTTATGTATCTGTGCTGCAGTATGATTCCACTGAAGGGCCGTGACGTAGGTAATTCAGGTAAGCGGAAGACGTTATAACGGAGATGAAGATGAGTCGAGGCATGCCTGCATTGACCCAGACATTACTGGAATCTCGCGAAGCATATTCCGATATGGTCATCGGGGTGCTGCGGACGCTTATAATGGCGCACACACCGTCAACGATGGCTAGCGTTTGCTTGTCTTGGGCTGGATTACTCATTTGCATGGGAACCACAGCTATCCGAGCAGCAGGGTTCTTGGAACGAATTCGCTTCTCCACCAGGATCATTCTCAACGCGGATCAAAGTGACTTGCCACTGATCTAGTATGATGGCTATTTCGTATCGTGTACTCCGATCACACGGGTACCGTTGTCCAGCAGGGCCAGGATCACTTTTTTTCGAACAATTCTAAATTCGGACAGCTGGGGTCCTCTCCTCGGCAGCAGGGTTCGGCAGTGAGTGAGCCGTGACCAACATCACATACATTCAAATAAAATATCATTAAATAATATACTTATGTCGTAAAAATGCTGGAAAACAAACCTGCTGTGCACGCAACGCGCGGGAAGCGGCTGTGCCGCACCCATGAGGTCGTGTCACGTGACTTAGGATTCCAAAACCAGTGCGACAGCGCGACCTTCGGTCAAATTACAGCGCTTTTCAAAACTATGCGGAAAGGAAATTTTGAAATTTCGAGCCTCGGACATAGCCGGCTGAGACCCCGAACCAACCTGAGTGAGCAACCGCACTGCTACAGTTTGTATGTCTGTGTGTACGTAGTTGGTACTTCAAACCAATGCCATTGTCGCCAACACCCCACTCGGAGAAGGAGTCCTCCTTCTCAGTAACTCTTACTGTCTACTCTACCATCAAGAAAAAGGCCAAAGGCAAGGGAAAGTCATCTACAGCAGCTATGAAGGAGGAGAAGTCCCTCAAGCGGAAGGAGCTTCTGTTCATGGTTGACAACAGCCTGGGGAACTACTTGGAATTCTTGTGGAGTATACTCAAGAAGCATGGACAAGGGCCTCAGAGAGGAAGCACTTTCCATTCAAATTTGTGGACCTGCAGGCAAAAAGGTATGTCTGTGATTTGTACACTGACTTGGACTACCACTACAAGCATATTATATGATAGCCAGTGTGCAACTGATGGAATCGATGTCAATAACAAGGCTGACTATTGAGAGATGGTGAAGAAAATTCAAGGCATAAAGTCTGGCTCGATGAAAATCTTCATGGACATGAAAGTGGTTGATGCATCAGGTGCATTTGTGGCAATACAGTTCATGTAGTGTGCTCATAGCTCCTCACTCCACTCAGAAGCTGAGAATGAGATTACTTTCCGTGTAAGGGAGAGGTGCTGAAGTGTTTGTGAAAGAGTAGGAATGGTAGCATAAACTCAATGTTTATCCCATAGTTCGTGTTGGAGTTTGTTAAGGTAGATGTTGCTCCAATGTTGAATCATAGTTTTGAAGTTGCATGGCTCCGAAGATGCAGAGGTAACGATGAAAGTGGCAAAGGCTTGATAACTGGTGGAGACTTACAGTCGAGAGTAATATCTGGTCGGTATAACAGAGTGCTTGAAGTGAGTGCTGTAGAGCACTAGGAAGCAAGGTTTTGAGAAAGAGACCAAGCTCAGGGTGAAGACTCGAAGATAAGAGCTTAGATTGAAAGGGTCCTAACGACCCAGTATTTATACCTAAAGGTATAGTGCACAGACCATGTGTTACATGTTATGATTACTGCCGAGCACGTGATCTAACCCGTTTATTTTTCTTCCTTGCCTTACCCTCGACTCCCTCTGCGATCCTCCCGCGATTCCCCTGCACACTCCTACCCTCACTCCTACCCTCTAGTCCTCAATCAACTAGTCAGTATTCCCCTCCTTTGAACCCTCCTCGAACCGCGTATCCCCTCTACCACGTCCTCGTTGTCTAGCCGAATCATCATCTCGAGGCTAGTCTTCTTCGGATCTCTCCATCTTTCTCGGATCTCCCTGTATCCCTCAGATCTCCCCGTATCCTTCGGATCCCTCCGTCTTCCTCGGATCTTTCTGTACCCTCCGGATCTCCCTGTATTCCCCGAATCTCTCTGTCTCCCTCTCCCGCCCTATGCTTCTCTGCCACATTGACATTCATCTCTGCTCCTTCTTGACCACATGAGTTCCCTCATCTGGAACTACCCTTAGACCTATACTTCTTCTCTTGTATTCCCTTATTCGGGTAACCCTTGACCCTTTGCTTCTTGTCCACGTGTATTCCTCATTCGGACTACCCTTTACCCTTGTCCACATGTATTCCTTATATGGACTACCCTAGACCCTATGTACCTTGGTCCGTGCATAGCCACGACCCCTTATATAGACCTCCGCTCTTGTCCCTAGATCCTTACCTTGATCTACCTTCACCTCCCCCCTTTCGAGTACCTTGATGGTACTTTCATCTCTACAGTCATACCCCAAGGATCTCCTCTGTCTTAGCTAGTTCTTCACTGAATCTACGCTTCTTCGTCCCTACTCTTGCCTGAGATCTTGGCCGCCCATCCATGGACTCACCTAGTCTTAGTCTCAACTCATTCGTTACACCATCTTGGTGTCCCCTTCGCTTGAGTCATGAGCAAGCGGATGACCTCAAAGGTCTATGCTCGGCCCTATCCGGGTTAAGCATAACAAAGACAGAAGAGATCCTTGGGGTATGACCATAGAGATGAAGGTAGATCAAGGTAAGGATCTAAGGACGAGAGCGGGGGTCTATATAAGGGGTCGTGGCTGCACACGGACCAAGGTACATAGGGTCTAGGGTAGTCCATATAAGGAATACACGTGGACAAGGGCAAAGGGTAGTCCAAATGAGGAGTACACGTGGTCAAGAAGCAAAGGGTAAAGGGTTATCCAAATAAGGGGATACAAGAGGGAAAGAAGCATAGGTCTAAGGGTAGTTCCAGATGAGGGAACTTATGTGGTCAAGAAGAAACAGAAAAGAATGCCAATGCGGCAGAGAAGTGTAGGGCGGGAGAGGAAGACAGAGAGATCCGGGGAATACGGGGAGATCTGGAGGATACGGAAAGATCCGAGGAAGATGGAGAGATCCGAAGGATACAGGGAGATCTGAGGGATACGGGGAGATCCGGGAGATACGGAAAGATCCGAGGAAGACAGAGAGATCCGAAGAAGACAGAGAGGTTCGAAGAAGACTAGCCTTAAGATGATGATTCGGCTAGACAACGAGGACACGGTAGAGGGGATACGCGGTTCAAGAAGGGTTCAAAGGAGGGGAATACCGACTAGTTGATCGAGGACTAGAGGGTAGGATCGAGGGTAGGAGTGTGCAGGGGAATCGCGGGAGGGTCACAGGGTGTTACAGGCTAACATAAGCAAGCGCCATGCACTAGGATTACAGTGTAACCAAGGATAATTTTCATAGTGTTACAGGCTAACATAAGCAAGTGCCATGCACTAGGATTACAGCGTAATCAAGGATAATTTTCATTTTTTATCAACCTTATGCTTCACTTTTCTTATCTATTTCTTTCAGACACTTTTATCTTATTCTTCTTAGAAAAGGGCAGTTAACTCTGTAAGGCCCAGTGCTTATAACCATACAAGGGACGCTATCAA